>LOND01002994.1:17913-32994 GCA_014220965.1 Paragonimus kellicotti | reverse complement strand
TTGGTTGAACTTTACCTTCAGTACTGGGCGTCGGCAGATTCGTGTGTGTAGTATGTTTGTGCTGTAATAAGTGTAGTCATATTTTCTAAGTTGCACAGGCAGTTCCCCGTTAAGCATATGTACCGATAAAAATGCTTTTTGTTCCTGTCTGATTATTATTAATCAGTTCTTGTATACTTGTCCTCTTCGAGTTCGATGGCGAGTACCAATGTCAAACGATTTTATTTTCTAAATAGACGAATACGAACAAAGTGAATGTCAACGCCTATAATAAATACTCATGCGAAATGCTTAACTTTATACCAGCCTATCTTTCTTCATATTGACTAGAAACACCGTTAAGACACTGTGATTGCTATTAACGGTTAATGATAACATTTGAGTTTCTTAGGTAAACGTCACTTATACAGCCTATATATGCAGGCCGTCTTTTATTTACACTGTTCCCCATTGGTAGTTCATCAATCTCCACAGGGTTTACTTGCAACCGAATATACACAGTGTAGCTGCGAGATTCAGCTTTTTGAATGTTTGTGGCCTTTTTATATCGAGACCTCCTGGAACGTCGACTCATAACAACCTCGATGTAATCCGGGTTAATGCCCAAACGGAAATTATCTATCTGTACGAGAATGTGGATGCTTGACATGTTCAAGGCGTTGTTCGTCGTCACTAGCCATACGTCTGCAATTGACACTGATTCGAAACTGCAATACTAAAAAACTTTAAAAAATTGCAACCCTCATTTAAAGATGAAGGGATTCGGAACTTATTCCACGAAATGACTGCATCCATTTTCAAACGATCAACGTTGAAATAATGTGTAAACAAACAACGAAATTGCAAGGGAAAGTGGAATAACCACCCTAGGAGTGGCTTCCTTAGGTTTTTCCCTGATCCATTTCATAAGTTGATACCTTACTTCACCAACAAATCAGTCAACTATCGAAAACGTTCACGTCATAAAGCATTCGTAGCTGTTAACGTCTTCAGTCAGATACCGAGAGTCTCAGTCCAGTAGATAGGCACGACCTACGGTTTCTATCTTACTAGGGGTTGTTTTCACCTTTCATATAACCACTTGGTCACATAGTGTCTAACGCCAGTTTGTTTGGTGCTCAGCCAGGAGTGCACAATGTGGTATGCGATAGGTTAATAGCCTTATTAGGTGGTCCAACCAGCTAATCTGTACATTTTCAGGGTTTAGCTTCATAGATTTGCTTGATCCTCACTATTGAAAGTCCCTGTTATAATCTCCCCACGTTTCACTTGTTGATGCCATTCAGTGTGTGCGGTTAGGCACGAACATTGATGATTCAAGTTCACAATACTGCATAGACGTAAATGCAATCGTTAAGTCTAAATAAGATGCCTCTGATGTCAAAGTTTTGGAAACTGTTCTAACTTTAGTAATTCAAACTCCGATTTAACCTCATACTTCTGAGCTTCACAGGGCAGCTTCCCAAGTTGTCATGGTCTTGGAGCATCTGTACGTTGAAGCTGCAACTGGCATCCCAACACAGCACTTTTGATGTTTAGTCACTGCTAACCAACAGTGTTTCGTCATCGGCATACTCCCTGCTGGTTACTTTCTACCCAGGTTGAACGTCAATACTTGAGTTCTGTGACTGTTACGGGCAGTACTCCACTATTCCGTCCTTGACAAAATAGTTCTAGAGCAAGGAAAGTGGGTAGCTTTGGCGAGCACTACCTTCGATTTATAGCCGGTTTATTCGATCAGAGAGCCACCGTACGTAATCGGCATATTCCTGCGTCTAAACAGCTGCAGGAGCTCCAATCAATCTGTCAGGTAAAATACATCTTTCTAATCGAGAGATAGTATTCATAAGTCTGCTTTCTGTCAAGAAATCTCCTCAAACACGTGTCTTCCAAAAGTTCCGCACAACGTAATGGAGCTATTTTTGTTTACTTGGTACACGGTTGCGGACTGCGTGTTTTCAATCTCTCCGGCGCGCCTTGTGTTCTGGGGTCTAGAACTAAAGTTCTCTCTCCCAAAGGTTGTCTGCGAATCATCATTAAAGTTTGTGGCTTGCACGTTTATGTGTACCGCAGGAAGCTCGGATTCCCATGACAGTCCACATCTTCATTTGACATTGTTGTGCTGGTCTGTTATTTGTATTAAACAAAATAGTGCTACGAACTGTCATCATAATCACAACAGCTTGAGTCCGGCCAGAAGGCACTGCTGCTCGGGCCACCTCTCACCTCAGCAGTGACGTGGAATATCCCGAAAGAAGAGAACGTTACTGAAAAGACTAGAAACATAAAAGCAGACTGAACGAAAGAACTAGAAATGCTATGAATGCATGTACACCATCGATTGTGGCATACTGCGATCTCAGCGATTTCAGTGAACACAAGGACCCCAACCAGGCAGGCACCTACCTCACTTTGCTCAGTGGAGCAGTCAGGGTCTTCATATTTCGTGACCACGTTGTTGCTTGACCACCACGTGGTTTCACCCAACTGTTGGTGGTCTCAGTATATAAGTGCCCGGTACAGTAAATGATCAGATGGCATACGGAGTACGCGACCCAACTATCGGTGGCTGTACAACGCGATTAGTTGACCAATTGATCGCATCACGAGCGTTCCGCAATGCGTGCCGATTAACGGCCACATCGCCCATGTGATCATCCTCACTTGATGTGAAGCTAGTTGACGGAGACCACACTGGTCAAACCCACCACGTCTGTATATCTTCATCATGAATAGACCAAGTTTCTGAACCAGAGAGTAAGAGAGAACGCACACAAAGCATTACATACCCCTCGTTTTGGTGACAACCGGACGTGATTTCGACGCCACAGATGACGCAGATTGGCAAAGGCAACTCGTGTCTTTGCTATCCTCGCTGATATCTCATCAGCAATATTACAAGCTGACGAGATATTGCTACCCAAGTATGTGAAACTGTCCACAGTCTCAAGTGGATTACCTGCAATGAAGAAAGTAGGAGTGAAAATGCAATGCCCCAGTCTTGAAGTAACACTGCACTTTGAAGGTGCGAAGCGCATTCCATACAAACCAGCCCGGTCACTCACCTTGTTCAGCATGGTCTGCATGTCTTCGGCAGAGGGGCTAAGTAAGACAATGTCATCCGCATACTCCAGATCGGCCAACCCAGCGCCATGAAGAAACTCGCCACCAAGTTCACTGGATTTATCGCGCGCGCCTTTCACAATGTCGTTCATAAAAAGAATTGAACCGGGATGGGAGATTGGATATTCTCGACGGATGTCATTAGAAGTGATGAACACCTGAGACAGTTGTCCATAAACCCTCACCCTGCTTGCAGAGTGAGCATACAGTGATCTCAACAGATTCACGTATTTCCCTGGTACTCCCTTGCGAAGAAGACAGTTCCAGAGAACGTTACGAGCAACTGAATCGAAAGCAGCCTTTAGGTCCAAAAAGACCACGACCGTCGGCTGCCTATAAGAGTGTCAACGTTCCAACACCCTTTTCTGGGTAAAAATGCGACGAAAGCACTCTCGACCGGATCGGAATCCTGTTTGTTCTTCACGTATCTGACTTTCTCTGGGCTTAGTGAGCCGACATAAAATGAGGCTAGTGAATAACTGGATGCAACAGACACTAGACTGATGCCTCCGTGGTTGTCACATAAAGTTTAGGCCCCTTTCTAAAAACGCGAATTATTGTTTACTAGACATTAATCACGAGGTACCTCTCTCAGTTAACCAAACCGTCTGAATGAGTCTTGCCAGTTTTGATGTCAACCTCTCCCCATTATCCTTGAGAAGAGGAGACAGATTTGATCCAGCAGCCTTCGTTACGCTTCAAGTAACTTGAGCTTCATGGCCACTTCTGCTTCCGACGAAGGGCCGTCTGGAACGCAATAACTGACCATTCGGGTGCCGTCGTGTACACGGTCCGGTTGAGGCCAGTTGAGCTGTCATTTCGGCGCGATTGGCTGGTTTCACTTACACGGACTCGACGACCAGTGCAACCACGGATCAGGGAAAAAGCCTGCTTTTCCCAGATTTAAATGAGTCGTTCCATCGACTGTTCGACCAAGTGATGCTCACGGCCTTTAACGTGTGCTTTTAGTCAGCTTTCCTTCAAGTTCTCGACGGTCATTATCATATTCAGAACCAGATGGAATCGAGCGACGCTTGTTCATGAGGTTTATCGACGAAACGGAAATCCAGTTCTGTCGCAACTGAACAGCTCCTTCGGAACATACCTCTTCACAGCATGTTTTCATAGCTGCGGCGATTTGTTCCCAGTGTTCGTTAGGATCTTCACCTGACTCGAACTGGGCAACTTGTTCACCAATGCTTCCTGGTGAGCGTTCACACTGTCCTCGCTCGAATGCCTAGTTAAGTATCTTGCATTTACGAGTGTATGTCCTCTGGGCAAATGACAAAACAAAACGGGCACGCACAACAGCATGGTCCGAGTCCAGGTGGTTGCTCCAAAAGGCACGACAGTCCTTAACAGAGTGGCGCCACCTGTAACTGGTTGCTGATTGAGCTGTGTCCACGGCCGAGAAGCACTTGGCGGTCTCCATGAGACATGTCTGTTCCTATATTGAAATGCAGGGCCAGAAATATAGAGATTGTGAGGTGCACACAGCTGCAGCAGCCCTTCACTCTTGTCAGTGCGTTGTGTTCGGAGCACCAAACGAGCCTCCCAACCGCTTCTCCTCTGGCAGCAAGACGACCAAGCTGAGCATTAAAATCACAGGCTAGTATGATGATGTCTAGAGTGTTTAGTTCTGCTTCAGAAGGTCAACGGAGACGTCATCGAACGCATCTTTGGTATCATCCGATCAGGTGTTCGTTGTTGCGTACGTTGATGTTAATATACGTCGCTTTTTATTATTTGTGTTGACAGACTTTCATCGTCGTATTGAGTCTGACAGCGCACAAGTGACTGTTCAAGCGAACATTGCTCTGCTCTGGAACTCAGTGCGATTCCCACTCCAGCTTGACCACGAGATTCAGCTTCGGCGTCACCAGAAACCCTGAGAGAGAAGCGCTTGAATCGACAGTTATCTAGAGGTGAGCTCAAGTGAATAACGGTAATATAACAATTGTAGGCTGCGTTCATCTCCTTAGTTGAAGTATTCGTGATCTACCTAGCCTCTAGGCAGAGCTTCTGACTGGACGGCTCTCTGGTGCATGTTTTCCTGGTTTGTCAGAATCCTCCATAATGTAAGGGTAATCAATGTGGCACTGGTCGACGATAACCGCAAACTAGTGGCTATCTTGCTGATGCTCTTTTACATTCGCTTACGATAAAAATGTTTATTCGAAATGTTTGGTCCCATCTCCATTCCATTACCTCTGAGCTGAAGCTGTTTCATCATGGCTTTATGACAGTACAAAGTTAACTCTGACTACCGATATGTTGTTGTCCACGGTTTTGATAAAGAGCTCCCAAACATATCAAGTGTTTTGCAGTCATGCTGAATATCTGGTTTGTTCTTTTTCTCTTCCCACGAAGTGCGACTAGGCTCGAAACCGGTCGTGCACTTAAGTTTGAAAATAAGCATTGTGAAACGAAATTAGTTTATTTTTAATTTCTACAAGCACTGACCTCTTTTATCGATGTTGTATTCCATTATTCCTATGTGCATTTCTCTTATTTGAAATACTACACATATGATGAATTTGCATTCTCTGGTTGTATTGGTTAGCGTTTACCTGTCAGCAAATCTAGTCAGTGCATCACATTCCATTTCGATAACGATGTGTGCCTGACCATACGCACAAGTGGCACAGAGCCGAAGGTAAAATATTACTCCGAACTGCGCTCCCAATCGAACTGCGGGTGAGTCGACTACCTTTTCCGTTCCTCTTTGTCCTTCCTACCATAACTCTTCGTGCACATTAATCTTCACTTCTAACCCGTGCGACGTTGTATCTCTATAGTCTTGATTAGAGGGGTACGGGCAGCGATGGACAGCTCATAGTTATTTCTCGCTCAGTGGCATTTTAGAGTTTCATCCATTCCTAACCGTCAAAATTCACTGAACTGTTTTTATTCTGCGATGCCTTGTGTCGGTGTGCATGTTTTTTTTGTGTGTATGCGCGATGTCATCAAGATAAGCTTCTTTTCTCTTGTGTCGAACAACATAAGCTGACATTTTTGCACATATTCAGTTTTGGCTTTACACACGGCTGTTCACATTTTTTGTTCCTCCTGAGAATTGTAAAGTAGTGTACACTGAATGCTAACGATTATATCGATGCTTCATTTCCAAACTAACTTTAGTCTTGCACAAGTTTCTGCTTCCATATTCGGCTATCATTATCTTACCTACCGTTGTTTATCATACGACTTACTGAAGGTCACTTGTTAGTTCGATGTTGCAAAATTGGGCGGACTCAGATAGAAACTGGAATCTGTGTCCACGGGCATCGTAGTCAGCATTATCGCAACGGAATTACTTTGCACTATGCATAGTTGGACTGTCGGAAGGTGGTTATCCTACACTGTAATCATGTGGTTCTAGGGCGTGTCAGTAGATTAACCGGCAAGACTGAATAGAATACTCGTGTTCATGTTCTACGATCAATGTAGATAATGTGAATATTCTCAGAATATATACATATACATGTATATATATCGAGAATATTCACATTATATACATTGATCGTACTGTATATATGTATGTATATATAGGATATCTGCAGCTAAAAAGCGAACACCGAATAATGGACATTTATTATGATTTTTTAAATCCACATTGGGATCCGTCGTCAAACGTAGTGATGATGGACAAAATCACAGTTAGTTTTGTGGGCTCGTCGACATGTCTGCCTGTCTATCACTCGCCTTTATCGTATTTGTTTGGTCAGTGGGACGTAATGTGCATCAAAGTCGATATGTCTGTTGAAAGCATTATGAAGAAAAATCGAGTCAAGGACTAGTCGTTTTTGCTTCCCTTTTGCTAATTCGATCACTTTGGCGTCCGCCAGTTCCACCTTGTGATGTGTGGTTCCGCCGTGTTATCGAAAGGGTAATTTTTGACCTACCTGTTTTTTTTTATAGTTCGGCTGCTTGCAGCAGCTGTGCTTTTGAAAGCTTCTTTGGTTTTTACGGTATACCCGTTCTATCAAAAAGGTTATCTGGTGTTTTAGTTGGTGTTATAGAATTGACTTGGCCCAGACCATTGCGATATGTATTTTAAAAAAAGGTTTGCGAAGTTATCCGTTGAGGACCATTCTGTTCATTCGTGATAAGTTATGTTTGAAGGCGATTATGGCTTTTGGATGGACGAGCGCGTCTTCAAGCGTAAGTTGTATGATACAGCGAATAAGTATTTAACCTATGTTTAAACGATCCAACTGTAGAAGAAAGTGACATTTTTAAAATCCCTTGGACTCTACTCACTCTTCACACAATAATACAAGTGCTCAAGCCTGGTGGGTTTTCGTCGACCACGATCAGCTCTCATATGTTTACACGCTGTCTAGATACCTCTCTTGTTAATCTGGAATTCTGCTATAGAGGACTGATTAACTTAACTGACATTGAATTATTGAGACAACCTGGGTTTAGGTAATTTGATTATCCGAGAACAGGAGTTAAATCGACGTTCTTTGTTTTCTGTTTCAGACGGACGTGTGCGGAGTTAACAGCTGAATTGCAGGAGCTCATCGATCTCATGGTTGACGTGTTCTGTGAGCCCGAGAAGAACGGGTTTATCGCCCGCTCGTTCTAATTCATCTAGCCGTCATTTTTGCAGCCGAGGTCTATCTATTTTATTGGACACATTCCTTACAATTCCGCCGATATTATTGAAAGAATTTTGGCAGACTATTCTCTCTTGTTCCTGTCGGTCGTCTCGTTAATCACTATTTTGATATCTTATGATCTGTCTCTTGCAGTATGTGGTTTTGATTTCAAATGTCAGAAATAAAAATCGTTCTTATATATTGTTTAAAAATCACTTCAAACATCGATTAATCCCTACGAAACCTGTACCACCGACTTCGCTCTTATCTATGGACTTTCAACTTCGTATCACCGAGCTCTTTTCCTCTGGAAATAAGTAGAATGCTAATTTACTTGTAAAGTGCCCGAATTTAGTTTGAGTATGTCTTGAATTATCTCCTCGCATCCATGCCTTGCTTAGGGCGCACTGCGATACTCATCACTTAAGCCCGCTGTAGATGAATACCTCATGACGAAGTTACGCGGTCACACTAACCTTAGGCGTTGTCTTCTTTATTAATAGGTCAAAAATAAGCATTTATTGGAGCAAACGAACAAGTGTTGTTCAAAAGTCATAGACTGATTTGTGTCTGAATAGCTTTTACAGAAAATGAGTTACACACGTATGAAAAATAGTCGCTACAAGATTATACGGCTTCCACAGGTTTGTTGTGGTGTTTTCAGACTAATGCACTGATCTACCATTCTCTGGCAATGTAGGTGTCAAGCCCCTCGAGGACTAGATATGTCCATCATGCGGTCGACCTTCCAGTTGCCGGACCGCTTTGTCAGTGCTCTGGCAACATTCACTCCCAAAATTCTAACAAAGGCGGCTTGGCAGCTGGAATGTCGACCAAATGATGACTCGCGTTAGCAGGTAATATTGGACCGGTGCAACGGTTAAATGTGCCATAGCAACCTGTGGTGGCCATAATGTTGTCGTTGCTATATTTTATACTATCGTGTAATTCATTTAATACGAAGTCTGTTCGAATAATGTTTGGCGTACACTTTCCTAATGGCAAAATGCTTTGCTGATTTACCAGCAAGCAAGATCTTCCTTAAAGGTGGATGTGGTTGTATACTTTTGTCACGATAAACGTACAGGTTACTTTGTACCGTGTATCCATCCGTTAACACGTTACTGGTCTATATAGATGAGCACACGACCAAATGTGAAGTGTTCGCCTCATGACAGCAGTTGGGTTCACAGTGTAGTTAGCAGTGTTGCTTGTCCTGTCGTTTAGAGATTCAGGTATACCGTTGAGGCCAAATTTCATCAAAGGTGCCAACCCGGCGCGAAATATCACCTTGCAATCGTAGCGCAGGTCTAACTAGTTTTGTACATCAAACATACAGCGATGAGTAAGGCTTACATCTTGTTAGGTGGGTCACTGGTGCGGTGAATTGCGAAAAATCAATGGATTCGCGTCGTCTTATCCTACGCAAGCCGACCGAACAGCGCGCCTGTCAGCTCACCTATGTGAGCATCAGCTGCGAGAGTATTTAGTCTCACTGGGCATCGAAAGCTACGGGGCATTACTAGAGAGACTCCTTAAGACAAATTGAAGTGATGTAGGAAAATAACAGCGTTGTTTGCAGCCTAAGTAGGAGTAGATATAGTTCGTCTGGTTTGAAGAAGCTTCTGTATTGAAAGTAAAGCGTCATCAATCAACGCCTAGGATTGCTCAGAAGTGGTTATTAATGCCCTCCTCCTAGACAGTACAACGTTGGAACCGATCGAATTTGTCCATTGGAGGGAAGTATCTTTTGACGTGGTTAATGCGAGGTTGGGAATGCTCTATTGCAGTCAGTTGATATGGGTGCGGAAAGCTTTAGATACCTTTGCGCTGAAAAATAAGTTTCGGTAACACGCTTAAGATTATCCGTATCCTTTTATACCCGTCGTTTTAGCGTACGTTTCATTCGAATGAGTCCATCCCTAGAGAATGCATGACAAACGCGCATAACATTTGAGCATATTGGACAACATTCTCTACCGAAACTTCCGTTTCCTTTATTCTCGTCTTCGGCGTCCTCTTCTGTTTGAGGACTCAAAACTTCTGTTTCCTCTGTACATCCTATGGCATCCTCTGTTTAGAAAAGTCGACGGTTTCGATTCAAGCGTACTCATGGCTGCATACAATCCCGACGTCGATTCCTATCTGACCGGGTTCGAATCGTCGCAGCTTGCTCTCCATGGAGAGCGACTGAAGCACTTGGTGATGACAGGAATATTGACGCTCGGTGAGGACATTTTGCATCTCGCTTGTCGAAAAGCTGTTTCGGGCTGGAGGTGTCACCCATTAAGTTAACTATCTGCATCGAAAATTGTCTATTGTAATATGTCTTCGTGTGCTGGATGGCGCTCACAAACAGACTGAAGGTTTGCTGTTGTATGTGGGGGACAGAAGTAAGAATTTTACTGGTAATTCAAACGTGTAATTGGGTGACGTATTTATCGAAGAGAGTAACGCCTTTTCGTTTAAACTGCATGATTTATTATTTGGCCTTGAATCAGTTGTGTAGTGTTTCATCCGTCGTTAAAGACTTCAACTAACTTCATAAGCTATACCAAATTTTACAGTATTACCCCGGAAGCACCCTGGATATCTACTTTTTCCAATAGCAAGTTCAGCCCTAAGCCTATGGGGGTATCGACGATACAGTGGTCATTGATGAGCAGTCGGGGGTTGTTTGATTTAACTAGAAGGCCGCTCACAGTTCTCGTATCCTGGTAGATTTTTCAGTCCTTCGTTTTCGAAAAGAAACAGTGTTCGAGCACCGCTCGTCGACGGCACACATCGTTGTCCGGCGACACTTTCACGAGGCGACCGCATTGATCAATGCCTCACTTATCTCACATTAGGCACTTCTAAATTACTGTATCTGAAAGCTTTGTCACTTTTGTTTGTGAACAAATGATCAGGTTATCCGATTTTTTCTATGGTAAACACAGTTGCCTGTTAATTTCAATTGACAGCCCTACAATTGGGGTTTTTGTGTCAGGTCAGTATTTCCAACATCGATAAGGTTGCTGTGCAATGGTTTAGCTTATTGATGGAGAGTCAGGGGTTTGGTTGATTTTCAGTAGAAGCTGCCTGAAACGTCTATCCGTATGCGAAAGCTCAGTCAAGTGTGTGATATTTACTTGAAATAAAACGGTAGCCAATGCCGTAGCTTTTGAGCCCAACTTATGAGTAAGCTCCGATGATCAAACTCCTGGTACAGGCGGTTCGATAAAATGGACTTTTCTCGCCGCATTTAAAATCTTTCATATTTGTGGCCTTTACGTGGCTTTGGACACACTCAAACTGACTCCTTTCATCATTGCCTGAGATGGTTGGTGTCTCATCCTTTGACATTCTGAACCTAGTACTGTGGCCCCTCCGGAGTTGTCTTGAAGCATTTCTCCGTAATTTATTGGTTATTCTAGCGGACGGTTGGAAGTAAACCATACTTACCACTGTTTATGTTATGGAAAGTGTCGAAGTGTATCCATCCGTCTACCTGGAATACCATGCACCCATCCATTTATAATATCCTTTTTGTTTCATAATCGCTTGTAATTGTACCTTACGAACGCCATATTTGTCTGCAATCTGTCTCTTTTCTTCCCCCACGGGATTCAAGGACTATAAGTTCATCGTATCAGGCTAAAAAGTGTTTGCTGAATGACATTTTGATGGTAAGGACTTCTACGGTCTAAGTACTCTGTACTGTTGCTAATACACGAAGAGGTCACAGTCTTATGTATGACCCTGAAATTTGTTTTGTTTATGGTTAGATTAGATAGGAGATCTGTGGGTGCGTCGTCTAATCCAACTTGTACTCTTTCCTTAATGAAGGCGACCGCCCCACTGGCCCTGACCAGGGGCAGGGACAGACAAACGGGCAAATGTTCTTACTCATGAAAAGCGAACGATCCACCTCCTTTTGTTATGCGAGGATTTATTTGCGTGCTGAGCGGAACGTACGCGTTAAGATAGCTTGACCGATAATGTGCATGTTTATGTCTATCAACTTCCAGTATGAGCGATGAACTTCAGTGCGTCTCACAGTTGCAAATCGATGCCTCGCAGATCATTAAACCATTCATATCTGGTCACGGAGGTGTCTGCTTTTGCGGGCTCTCCTAAAATGGGAATACCATGTATATAATGTAGTCAAGTGCTTCGGTTAAACACCACTCGTATTTGATCGCAAACGTCACAACTTACGGAATTGGTTATGAGGTGATATGGCTAAATGTTTACGTGGTCATTCGGGGATGTATCATATGAGGTCACCTGAGTTGTGCTCAACATGCACTACGGCTTGAGTTCTACTCCCGTTCTAAGCAGACAGGTGCACTAATGGTGGACCCTTGCAAGAACGGAACGGATGCCCAATGCTTTTTTCTAAGTGGTTCCAGCGATAAACCCTGTTTCGATGAAAAGTGAGCCACATGCAGCATATGTGTGAGTTTACGTAACTCCACAAATTCAAGTGGTCTGGTTTAGTGTGTATGTGCATACGCCTATATTTTCTCATAGGTTCCAACTATCCTTCGAACCAGCATTAAGTTTTGGCGGTAAGGAAATTGGACATCCCAAAGATCGTCTTGATCCTAACCGTTGCCTTACATACTTTAGGCCGTCTACGATGCCTGCGATGTTTCTCAAGAAAAGTTACAATTAAACCTAAATAATTCATTCCCGATCCACTTTCAAACGCTGTTCGTAAAACCAGTGACCAGGCGCTTACTTCCCAAATGTCGGTTGTTTTACTGGCGTATATTAGAGAACGTTACGGTCCGGCTTTGTTATCCGGAACTTTGTAAAGTAGTCTTGCTTAGCTTGTTGGTTCGAACTGCCCTCTCCCTGTTATTTGGGCACACTGTTAGCCAACACCGTTCGTTGCTAGTGGACTTTGAACTTATCATGTTATAGGCTTTCAACTTGCTTACTGTCTGGCACTTTGGTTGGGCTATTTCCTATCTAAGCATTTTACAGTGACGTCCGAATGAACCGAATTTTGTTATCGGTCTGTAAGCGTAATTAGTAACAAGAAATGTGTTCTCCATCTAAGGTCAATGTGCGTGAAAATATCTGGTTAACAAATTTACATAAATCCGGTCCTTTAGTTCCGGTCGTTTGTAAGAATGCGATGCGTTTGACTCAGTGCCTAAAATTGATGTACAATTAATGGTGTTTGATTGTCAAGTTCCGCTGACCATTAACCTTTTATTTAGTCTACCTTTCCAATCGTGTTTCCTCTACTTCTTCAATCAGTCTTTCTTCGCCATCCCGAGAGCAGTTTTAATCGATCACGTGTCCAGCCTTTGATAATGGTTCAGTTAATATTCCTTGGTTGATTACTGTTAAAAGCTTGTCCTGAAGTGGGTTGTCCATGTTTAGCAATACACCACTTCGATCCATACGACGATAAACGGAAAAACTGGTGGCCACTAATAACACCGTGGTCACGACTATGAGTGATAGCATTCACCGAATCTACAAGGACGAAAACCTTACATAGGATGTAAATTGTAGAAAATGCTTCAAGAGCTATCTCAAGCTGTCATCAGTTAACTTTCCGTGGCAATTCCCCTCAGATTAAGATGTAATATGAAGTGTAGACTATGTTCATTGAGTCCCAACAATCGACTGGTGTTTCTCAAAATGAGGTTGGATGATTTCGATTGTTGATGTGTTGTAGCTCTTCATATTGCCGATTTCCAAAGTTGTCAAACAGGTTACTCATTGTTCACACGCTGATACCTTCTACACGTCGCTCTGTATTATTGATTCATGTCCGAATCTGTATGCTTTGGACGAGTTATTGCTTGCCTTTTTGGAAGTAATAAACAGAACGTGATGTACCTCAGTGTCGTTTTGATCGGGTCAAATTCTTATTGATTACTCAAATACACTACCATTCAGGAATGTAATCTGTTACGTTGAAATATTGAGTCCCTTTAAGGTAGTTCAATAGAATAGTCAGTAGACACATAACGATATGAATTCATTTCACACACTCTTGTCAGACGTAAACGTGTGACTAAAATGAGAACAAAAATAAGACTTAAATGAAAGTTAAAAACACAAATCTGGCTGGACCGGAGCTAATAAACACGGCTAAACCCACGGCAAACAAAGATTGACAGTCAGTTGTTTTTGTGTGCATAGGAACCGGCTGTCGACGGCTGATCAACAATGCTTCGACATACTTGAGAATTTGTGAGCTGTGAGCGTTCATCAAGAACTTAAACGTTAGTCACACATTTACGACTGACGACGGTGTGTATGAAATGAAGTTACATCGTAATTTGTCTTTTGATTATTCTCTTCAAAAAAACGTCTGTTACTGTCTATCTATCAAACAGATAAAACCTCGATTTCTGACCTCAGAATAGTAACACTCAAGAGTGGTGATAAAGTTCGGCGATTTTGGTCTGTCCTTCTCAATCTATGAGGCATAGTCTTCCTTCGAGCGTTGGAGTTTCAGAATCCATTTAGCCAAGTACGGACATCCTTCTCTTTCTGATGTTGGTGGAAAAGTGCCATCGTAAGCTGTCGAGGGAGTGTAACTGTTCATACTAAAGTGATAAAACGGGCCACGGTAGTTTTCGCGTGGATAAACGGTAAACTGTTTAAACGCTGAACATTTCCTGCTTAACAAGATGAAGCGTATACGCAAGCCTAATAGAAGATCGAAAGTTATTCATAACTCAACCATTCTTATCATCATCCTGCTCATGTATTACTTCACAAGTGTGATCCAGTCCAAAACAGGCTTGTAATTTTGATTATGGGAAAACGGGGGTAAAAATGTGCGGTATGTAGTTCTCAAAACAGTATGTTCGATCATCCACTGAGGAGTAATTGCTTTGATGGTATTCCACTTACTAAGATGACCAGTACCTCATCTCCAAGTCGATCATTTTCTAACAAAATTTAAGCTCGTCTTTCTGAGTGTGAAGTCGAGACAGGATAGAACGACCGTCATCCAGCTATTAATCTGGTCACAATCAGATGACTTCATGATAAAGGAAGAAGCTCCGGAGAAACAGTTCGCCCTGAAAAAGACTATTGGTCACTTCGTATCAGGATGGTGCGCGTAATGGTCTATTCTTTGTCTTTCTGGCACTCTATCGTCTTAATGTTTTTTTTGTGTGTGTATTCGTGTCCTAACATTCCTGTGCATTTAGGGGTTTACACTCGTTCCACATTTGTAAGATTTGCCACGCTACTTTGGTTCTCCATCTTTCTGATCGCTAGTGAGATCTTTTCGCCAGTTTGCAGTTCGTCAGTTGGTTATTGATCGTTTGCTTTTGGTTATTCATCTCTTATATACCTGTACCATCGAACCAATCAATACATTCTGTAC
>LOND01002994.1:0-14838 GCA_014220965.1 Paragonimus kellicotti | reverse complement strand
AACATCTTACGTTTAGTAACCAGAATGGCGGAATTTTTCAAAAAAATGACACCTGGCTCATGGAGGAGAACCCGTACAACGTTCAAAACGTCTCGCGACATTGGCTGCTTAACTTGAAGTCCGGATCACTTTATCCCATTCCGACAGTGCATCTTCGGGAACACCTTGGTGGAATGACTTTCAGGAGTACCGAAGTTCAGAAGCTTTTAAAGGTTCGAATGCGTGGTGATAAACAGAACAAAAACGTGTTAACAGTTTATAAAGAAGCCTCAGTGTGACAGTCTTCAACAAGAGTGAACCAGATGAATATTAATTCACAAGAATTAAATACCGAACTTTGTGGGACAAAATAATATTCATCGTTGTGATCAATTTTTGACTAGTCATGTACAGTGTTCGGTACATGTTGTCTAGTCGGATAAAGTATAATGAAGCATGTAGGTCGATTAGTCAAAGAACCACCGGCATTCAACAAAGATCATATAAACAGTAGACTGAAAGAGACAGTAGTGTGCGCAAGAAAATGCAATGGTCAACAGCAAAATTCGTGTGCTTTCACATCAGGCCTGAGCTGACCAGCCGATACTAACTGTTCCTGTTCATAGTTTGTCCAAACTGCTCTAGGCGTGAACCGTACGAAAACCGGCTATTGAGGCACACGGATGGCTTTTTTCGACCCAATACAATTCTCATGATTCACAAAGAAGCTATGTAGAATAGTGGAGCCAATCAGAAGCACATTAATCTAAACTCATTCTTTGGTCTAATCGAGAAAAGTTAACTTTAGAACACAAAAACTGCTATGCAGACACCCCAACAAACATTGACAGAAGAAGTCTATTTACCGCGCGAAAATTCCCAGTGTAGTCATGAAAAATACTGTGTAGCGAACAAGCTCGTTTTCAGTGATTCATCATCAGGCTAAATACATCACATTTATATCACAAATTTTACAGGGGAATCATTAAAGGGGTAAACGGGGAAATGAGGTCAGTCAGTTCAATGTCACGCTGCAATCAAGTACCCACTTGAACCGTGGGTCTTGACAGGCTAACAGGGTGTGGGGTTGGCCATGGCAGATCCAAAGCCTGAACAAAACGTTTCTGGGCGCACAGGGGTGGGTTGTACAGGCGAATTCCAATAGCTTCTATTTAGTTGCTACTTTCTTATAAAAGCTACAAGGTAATTGTTATCTACCGTTATCTAATATTGTTTAATCCAACGTGGAGTTAACACAATAGTAAACAGTCAGTTTCTAGACTGGTAACCATCGAACAGTGACCTTTCGTAGAGTTTCATTAGAAGCCACCTGTTGTTTGTACTAGTTGCACATATTCTGGTCGTCATTACTACTCTACGTCAACAACCTAAAAGTGTGCGGTCTATTAAAGTGTGGATATGTTGTAAAACGGTTTTAACTCGCCTACTCAGTGGATCATGAAGATCCGCCACTAAATTTGTGTTGACGGTCATCTGGGCGATTATAAGCTGAAGGTCTCTGAATGCATAAAAGACCTGAGAAAAATGGGGATAGACAGCTTGGTTTTGTTTACAGGTCGGCCAGCTTTGGTCAGCAAAGCAAGAGTGTCGACGAACCTACTAAGAGCACACTGTAGACAGCCTAACCTCGAAGCATTCTCAACAGAGTGTAACTTAATCGCGTTCCCTCTTACAACAGCAAACGTATTGGCTTTTCATCCATACTTACTACAGCCATGACCCTTTTTGGGTCAGAAACAGAACACTAACAGAGTCATAGGGGTCTTTTTGAGAGAGGCTAATAGCACCAGGTAAATTCTCAGTGAACTGCAGACGCCAAAGTCGTGACTTACTTTCAGCGTATAAAATTATACGTCTAATTAGTTACCTTCTGGCAAACATCTGTCTAGTAATCAGAAATGGTCAGCTAAACTATCCTTCTTTCACACTCGAGTTTCAGATGTGCAGGCTGCTCTGTAGGCAGAATTTCTCAGATAGAGACTGATCAGTCTGGCACGCAGTGTCCAAATCTGCGGTTACAGTTGATTCTGTCAAGATGTTCAATACTTGGCTTGATTGGCACATAAGCGAAGGTTAACGGGAGTTACAGTTCTGCTGAACGCCTCTGTTGAACACTCCTATGAGTAACCAGGTGTATTTTTGTGATTAATACACGAATTTCCGTCTAGAGTCCCAGAGGATCCGAACCCAGTCGGTTTGTCTCGTTCGGTTTCAAGTGGGCGTTTGTTGATTTAAAAGACAATCCTTGAAAACGGTGTGTAGCACCGGTCCTAGAGATTATAACCTGTATTAAGAACAGAGTAAAACTACGAGTCTAACTCTACCCGAAGGAAATCAGAGTTTAACAGCGCTTTAAAACGATCTCTAGAAGCGCAGCTAACAGCCTTAAAAGGAAAGTTGCTCCAGTGGTTTATAATCTTATAAAAACTAGTGTTGCTTGAGGAAGATTCGGGGACGGAAACTGTAAAGCTTCTTCTCATATGCTTGTCAGTGGTTACCAGTTGCTACGATGAACTGTTCTACGAGACTTGTGGTAAAGTGGAAGTATGTGAAACTTAAATCATCATTGCGTTGTCCAAATTCAAGTAGATACAGATTAAGATTTTCAAGTCAAGATTCGTGTGCGATTTCTTAAGCCTATGACCAGTTTGACAACCACGCACAAGAGCGAATATGTCTCTCTCTGTCAGCCGATATACACTTGACTAACATATTCAGTTAGCGGTCTTATGTTAACCCCGTGAAATATTTGAAGCATAGAAGAGTAAACGTGACGAACAATTGTTTTCGATAATTCATCAGATCAATACAATTATATAGATTCAGCAAAATCAAAACAGTGTGTACACAAGACAGAGGTTTAGCAGAATGTCATTGGATAGTCACATTGGCTAGTCACTCAGAGAGCAAATCACCAGTGTTAATGATGGGTGGTTTGAAGTTCCACCCTCCATTACGTCACAAAGTTATCGGTTGGAGTTTGGATGGGCATGCAAACTGATGGTGTGACCTTTGGCCACGGCAACTGCAGGGCTTGTACGAATTTTTTTTGTGTGAACACAATCGGATTGCGTAATCGAATGGCGATCGATTCAGCAGTAGCTAACATCCGTTGTCTGACCAGTTTGGGGTGGTTTATCGGGACTTTGTAGACAACACGGAACGCCTGAGTGGGGTCAACCCGGTGATCAGTATCTGCCAAATGTGCAACGACTGCACTGTTGATGGATTTGGTCGAACCTGTCCCGAGCCACGCTGGATGGTGTTCTTTGATCCGTTTTGACAAACGCCTCGTCGTGCGACCTACATATTCTGCCGTACAACAGCAGGAAAATGAGTATACAATCATGGATTGGTCGAGGACAGGGAGTTTGTCTTTCAAGCTCAAAGTCAGCAGGGGGATGTGGTGAACCAACTGCGTAGCGTTGCCGCCGGAAATGTGCGCCTGAGAGTCTGATAAAGTCGACGGTTTAGTGTCTCTGTTGCAATATCACTCTTAAAAGGGAGGCGGATGAAAACAGCCTTCTTTTCTACCGTGGTAATTTGACTCCGTGGCTTAGACACAATCATCTCTGGAACTCCTTATGGTTGTTGACACGTCCCCACCCTCGATTTCTGCTACCTCTACCTCCAGGCATAATCGTCTCGATAGGGGGCGTCTCAAACCCGTACGTTTCGCAGAGTATGTCAACAAATCTTATTTTTTGATATGATGCTCACGTTACAACACGTGTATTTTCTTACTAGCCTTTGGGTTCGCATACTAACTCATGCTTTCCGAGCTATTTCGTGCACGGACATATTGTTTAGACGTATAAAATCAAGCAAAACACGTGGTACTTGTTGCTAATATACAAACGCAAGCCTTATTCAGTTATTTGATGCATTAATAGATACGTAATCTGAACTTCGTTTCTCAGGATGGTGTGTATTCGTGTGCCAACTATTTTCTTCCTTAAATCCATTACATCTAGACATGTTCACCTGAAGGGAAGGAAGGAAGGCAACAACACTCAAAGTACCAAGTCCGTAGAGTTATCGATCGTTAGAGTGCTGACAGGACGAGTAAGTCCTTTCCGCCTTTTGTGCGCATAGATCACGGTTATTGTAATTTTCAGACTATTCGAACATGATGCGTTGAGACAGGGACCACTCCCCGTTACGCATCGTACATCATTGGATAAATCTGACGGCCGTCCTTTCAAGAGTTTCTAGGACTTGACAGCCCGCTCCGACAGAAATGATACGCATCGAAGACTAAATCAGTCAAATTAAGAAACTGTCGGCGCAGCAACCGTTCTCGACCGACCCTTCCCTTGAACCTTGACATTCTGTGTCCCAAGTCACCGATATCATTATTCTCTACAAATGTCACTCCGTAAATTCGATCAGCAAGAAGATACGATTATCTCTGTCTGGCCTGGGGTTAACGAAGCCATGTGTAATTCTTGCTAGATTTCTAGGGCATATTTATATAGCGAATAAAATAAACAATATTTTTGATAGTCACAGTCCATTGTACACTTCTGACGACTTCGATTTGCTAACTACTTTTATTTCAGTTAACTTCGTATTTCCGTGCCTTGCTGACTTGACAGATCTTCTGTGTACACTCTATTTCCCAAGGTCGAAAATAATATACGAGGTCAACGCTCAGAATCTGTGTTCTCATGACCGTACGTGATTCGACAATGGGAAACAGATTGGGTATTATTCTGCTGAACTGTTCTAAATTGCATAACAGTAAGCTGTCCCAAATCGTTGACGTGCTGCGTGTCCTATTCGGGATACTTTCAGTTTTCCGTCACCTTAACTGACTTCCTTATACAGGGGCAGGAATATATGCAGAAATTACCTAATCCAACTAAACGGCCAAAATATTTCTGAGACAGAAGTAACGATAGTACGGACAAGTGTTTTCGACAATTCTTTTTCAGAAGAGACCCAACTGCGAAAAATCTGGACTTCGGCTGGATTCGAACCACCGAACAAACGCGGTAAATGCCCTATCAGCTGAGCTACGAAGCTCATGAAATGGTATTTAGCATATGATGTCAAAAGTGAACCTTAGAATACACATAACTGGACAGATCTGGACCAGAAGTTGACCAGATGTTACACCCTATAGTTAGTGTCGAATGTTATTGTGACTGCATTTTTGTTGTGTAATTCATGCTTCGTAAATTGCTGATCGCATATCGTACGTTCAATATACCCGATTGTTGCGAACGGTTCTTGAAATGGGGACAATGAGTAGACAATCATTCGACACAGAACGCTGTCACTCTCACCGTTTCATTGATAAGCTTAACTTTGGTCAGGGCTGTACATTCTACGAGTATCCGACAGGTACCTGGTTATTGCGATCGACTCAAGCATTTCACCTTACCTCCTCAACAGTGCATCGGTCGCTTAACGATGTAGAAATCTACATGAACGTGAACATGGGGAGACGCACATGACGTCATAGGACTGCGCATATAGGTGAATCAGGCGGCTGTGACGGAGTGAGTACCGACATACCCAGTGGGGTGACTTGGATTTAAATCCATCACCTGATTGGCTGGACTTGGAAAGTCAGCGTCCACCAGGTGAGCCCAGTGGCCCAGACGTTTAGTTTCCATCTCACCTAGAAGACCTGTACATTGGAAGACGGAAAAACCACATCTCTGGTGCAGCGCGCAGCGGTACCATCCACATTTCCGAGTGGAGCAAGGGTTATCACATGACAGTGACAATGAACCGTGTGACAATTCGAACGGCTTACAGTTGGTTGCATGTTGATCTTATCGGGAACACACCAAGAGTACGTGAAGTTTAAAGGAGGCATGATTTAACTGGTGAACCGATTGAGGAATTATTGAAGCGGGTAGCTGGTGATTTAACAGTGCTTTTAAAGTACTTATGACCATGACAGAAAGTGTATTTTGAACGGTGGACTAGCAACTGTGAATGGTGCTTTATCTTCCGAAACTGGATGATTTAAGCGGTACGTTGAGTCGGAAAGAGTGGAATATGTGCACGTTGGAAAATATAGTGATGGGGGGATATCGCCGGGATCACGACTACAAACTGATGCCAGTTCTTTCGCATGCTCTGAGATATTTTATGAGAACCCTTGGTGATGACAATGTATTGTAACGATCCACGTCTGATCGTTGAGTTACGCGTAGCCCAAAAACGGATCCCCAAATTGAAAACAAGATTGGACCCAACAATTTCTACGGTACTATTAAAGAAATGCATCAATAATTACAAAAAGCAAACCTCAATCGTTCACGACGATAGTCTCGTCCAGCAAAATCAACAGTTTCTCAACAGGACCAGCAAGGTCAAAGGTCAGCCGTCACGCTGTAACGTGCGATCGAAACCAGCAGGCGCGCACAGGTTAAATTTGAATTGTGTGACGAGGCGTGCTGCGTGTTGTTGACGCCGTTTTAGTTTCCGTTTGTGTAAGTCGTGTGCATGGCTTACTGGGCCTTTGGCTCATGCTTGTCTGTTTGTTTCCTTTTACAGGATTGTTGTTGGAACCCCTCCTTCGGAAGAACGCTGTCCCCCGGTGTCTCCACGTTGCCCCAAAATCGGTCCGTAAGTGCGACGGACAATCAGAACAGAAGCGGCTGGCTTGCATGTTACAACGCCAGTAAGCCAGGACAAGAATGGCTACTCGCGCCAAGGACAGTTAATGACACATTAGTTCAATAAAACAAAACGGGGTGGGTGAGGTAGTGGGAACAAGTGTCAGGTTAGTGGGAAAATGGGGAATGCAAACGATGGGGACGAATTTTCTCAGTTCATGGATCAACAACTTTACAGTATGCATCTGGAGTGGATCATCGGAGCGGTCGGTGAACGTACAACTGCCCTTTTTTGGATAATTAAAGTCTAATTTGTTCTGTTACCGTTTATGTGTTCAAACACAAATCGCGACTCGTAGAACCGCCATGCCACTGCAACTGAGTACGTAGAAGTTTTCTTTCTATACTCACCTTGTGCTATACAAAATAAACTGTTTGGATAGTAGATGCGTTGTGTCAAAAATTTACCCCAATATTACGCCGTTTGTCTTTTCATAGCTTGGGCACAAGCTACTGTGGTCTGCGGTTGCGTTGTACTCATCGCAACGGAGGCTGTCACAAGTAAACAAAAAGATAGATGCGATCGTATCCAATGAATTGTCAGTTAGTACAGAATAATTGAGTGAACTGAAGGTAAACGGGTGTTGGAGCTATACGTTCTGTTCACAATTATTTAGAAAGTGTCCGTCCCGATACTGGTGCGAGTGGCGACGGGCTAACCCATGCTGAATTGCTAATTACCACTTTGTGGTTGAAGGTATGGTGTTCCTCAAGTTGCATATGTAAGCCAAATGGACTTAATTTTTCTGTGAAGTAGAAAGACAGCTTAACTCGTTTGAAAGATGTCCGAGAAGTAACGGTTGTCTCAGTTTTATGGTTCAACTTCTATTTCAGAATCGATAGGAAGGAATTTTTGGCTACTGCAAGTTCAACGAATAATGTGGTGACGAAGATTCGGTTCAGGGACTCGGACCCCCGATCGTCAGACAGGACGTCAACACACTATGCATTACACTGTCTTGTGCCCCACGGGTGTGCATGTATCCAGAGTTCACTGTATTTCTCCAAGACTTCTTTTTATTAACGTGATGAACTCCGAAATGTTTGTTCTAACACCGCTCAGTTAGATTGTTTGCGCTATTGCTCTGTCGGGTGCCAGTTGCTATTGGTTGATTTTCGCGCGGAATCCATTTGGTTATAGGTTGTACACTTTTGCAGATTATCAATTTATTACGTATAGAACCAGTTTGATCTGAGTAAATTTTCAACATTCCGTCTTGTTCTGCCCTAATCAAGAGGTTTACAGCTGTCCCGATAGACTGCGTATAAACGTAGATTTCAACAGATTCTAGCCTCCTCATTGGTGTCCCGTGGTGGATCTCCATTCTCTTGAGAGTTCTTACAGATGGGGTACCATTGTAGTGATCTGGAGATGTTACTGGCCTGCCTGCGGTATGATGTGTAAAATGGGTTCATAACTTGTAGTTACGTAATGCGTCTAGGTTATTAAGAAAGTTCCCGTGATGTTTGCAGCCCGATTGTTTGTCCACATGTCATGTGACATCGTGACGTAAACCGAAAAACCACACCCTTTCAGTGTAATCGCTCGTTGACAGCCGGTCTCCGACCCGTCTGGCAATTATTCCGTATCGGTGCCGTTTATAACGTTACACGAGACTAATCGTACGTTCCGTATAATAACAAATTGTCGGTCTCCTGTCTTAAAGACCGTTTTTATACGGTACGTGTGATCAACTCGCACATGTGAGAAGCGACTTGCGCGCAGTGTAAAACGGCACTACTACGGCGCTTCTGTACAGACTGTCAGTACAGTCTTTTCAGTTGTTCCATTTCATTAATCCGATAGTTGCTTCCAGATCACGAGCTGACATGTTTCTGGAGTTTTCTCTGCTCCATAATTTACAACGAGCAGTAACTGATGTTCGGTATGTTGGTATGCTATGTTTCAAGGTGTTCTCTGTCGAAATTATAGCGTGCGAGACAGCGCAGTTCATATGAGCAACATGAACTTATTGATTAGGGCAATTGTCCAAGACCACAATCTTCAATCTCGCAGAAACGGATAATTATGCTGGCGTTACGTCTGTCCATCCTAAACATGTATCCGTCTGTTAAATTCGATATTCAGCATGTCCTTACTGTTTTATACGGCAGATTTCATTTACTTTTCTTCCAAATTGCGAATTATTTTCACTTGTGGATTCAACTTTCTACTATCTACTGGTTGCTGGAATGTGGTTGATACTCCACCTCACTGGAAAGGTATCGTGCTTTTACCTTGTCCATCTTGTCCCAAGGGGGCGTGGCGAATCCTGCCTCCAAGCCGTCCGTCAGTCACCGGGTTGTGTGGTAATGGGCACCGTTGGTCGTGTGCCGTGGTGACTGAAGTACCGTGGTGCTAGAACTGTACCATGTGATCTAAGCAGGGCGTAGTCCGCGTGTTGTTGAGCCCCAACCGTGTCATCGTCGCGTGCGAGCCCCATTGTTAAACCAGACTTGGCTTGGGTAAGCCCTCGTAGCCAAGGCTCATCGTGATGCTTTTGCCTCCACAATGTATCACTAATAGTATGATTGAGGAATCAGCGTTGGTGACTAGGCCACATATGGCTTACACGCCCTCGCACGCCGGTCCACTAGGCACCGTGACAGCGTTACTGTCACACTGCGGTCGGGTCACAGGCTTTAGCCCAATCTCCTTATCTTGGTTTATTAGGGCTTATGGGCAACGTTATTGTAACATGCATCTAACCTCTGCGAATGGAACTAATGATACACGGTTGACACAACCGTGCATACGAAAGCAAACTAACTAGACCATGGACAGTCGAACCTTTCAAGCATGATCTCCAGGCCATACATGGTGACAGCTACAGTGTAGGGTGCAGTAGAAACTAGCAAGCGCGCACTGATTGAATTAGAACTGTGTTGCAGAACGTGTTGCTATGTTGCTAGCGCCATTTTGATTTTCGTTTGTGTAAGTCACGTGCACGGCTTACTGGCTCGTGTTTGTTCCGGTCGTCTTCTTTTACAAGTCTATTGCTAGAACCCCTACTTTGTAAGAAGACTGTCCCCCGGTGTCTGAACGTTGCCGAAATTTGGTCCACGAGTGTAACGGGCAATCAGAGTAAAATCGGTTGTCTTGTTTGTTACGCTATGGAATTTTAGTTACTCGCGAGTAGTCAGTTTGCTCAGAAAAAATTGAATCTGTGTCTGAGCACAGACGTCTACAGTGACGGTTTAATTAGTGTGCCAGTCGTTCAGAATTAATAGCTTCTTTAAGCAAATATTTTCAGTTGATGCTTAACTGTCCACAGTCAGAGCTTACTAATTATGTACACAGACAACGACGAACACTGTATACAAGTCAATCTTTGAGTGAAATTTTGCCTCCACTTTCAGTAGGTTGCAGCTGTTTCACATATTTGACCCCTGTTTCCTTGTAATGCATTCGAAAAGAAGTGTTGAGGATACTGGTTCACAAAGTGGATATCATGAAATGAAAGTATTTCGAATCAGCCGGGAACTACAAATTCAAGGAAAAACTTGGCGGTTAGGTCCTGGTGTTCAGTACGCGCAATTCTAACACGCTCACTTGACATCGTTGGGCAGCACGAATCCTCACCTTCAGTTTGCATCGGGAATAACATAAAACGGGTATGACCTCAGCTATTTACCCGGTATGCTGGCCTTTAGGTATCAACCGCTCCGATGTCCTCCACTGTTCTACTGATCGATTTCCACACGAACTATCGCTACCAGTCACCGTTCACCGTTCACCGTAGCCTGAGTGGCTTACATAGTTGGACAGGCATGAACAAGATAGTCAGTGTGATTCTGTCCTTAAAACTACAGATTTTTGGGTGGAAAACGATTTCAGATACCATCCAGAATTGTAGTGGTTCACCACACAGAATTATCATCCTGGAATGTCCGGTCAAGCTAGACTGTCAGTGAGGGTCGTAGATTTTCTTACAGCAAATCACTGCGGGTCAAACCTGTGACGATCTGATGCAGAAAGATCAATTAACTCCTTAAGTTAGTGCAACGTGGTGAATCACCCTAACCTTCCGTTGTAGGATCACCGTATCACCCAACTAAATTCTAATGGGAAAATAGTGTTACTTTAATCTGTCCTCTCCGTTCCAATCAATCACCAACAAGCGATTTTTGCTGGTCATCATGCCAAAGCCGATTGAGTAATGCTGTGTCGACAGAACTGCTGACTGGACAAATGCGAACAGTCAGCCTCGTTCACGTAATGGATCGATACCGGGAATTAAACGGTCTTCATTCTGGGTGAATCGGTACCCAGCTAATGTATACGCTGAAATGAAGCAAGCTTGCGTCGAAGTGTCGTGCCTTTTTTTAGTGCAATCCCCAGCCAGCTAATCGATGTTAACTGCTGCCATACAATAGTGTGCAAGAAATGGATGGTCAATCTTTGTTGAGGAAATAAGGTGAAAGTAAACATTGTGATTAGATTTTATTCCTGATAATGTAATTTTTCATATTACATTTTCACTTGCCTATTTGCTGCCTTTAACGTGTAACCTCAGAATTTGTGGACAACTGATACAGAATCTAGCCGAATGACAAATCTACGTCAATCAAAGGATTGCCGCATGTACAGAATTCATGTCCGCAAATGAACTAAGCTTTCATAGCTTGTCACAGTGAATTACTTGTCCGGGTTTAAGAGTTTGTAGGTAGGTGGCTGGTAACTTCAAATGGATGACTAATTTTTATGTTTCTTTTTAAGACAAGAACAATTTTGTACATCGTCATTTGAAATGCAGGAGCTCATAGATGAGATGTGCGTTTTCAAGCCTCTCAACTTCTTGAAAATTAGGTGAAAATTTCTTATCAAAGTTTAGCTTTGATAATAAAAAAAATTATCATTGGGTTAATGAAAACAAAATTCCGCTACAAATTTTATAGCGTCTTTAATGCAGTTTGTAGTTTGCCAATGTGAAGGACTCAGATTTTACAGTGAAATTTGATTTTAAGGTGCTAACCAATAAAAATGCTACTTTGAAATCAAATAAATATATGTGAATACTAGGCTTGATGGAATTTTTTGATATATGATGGTACTAATGCCCTGATGCGTTTCTGCTTATGACCCGAACTAATGTTTGTGTATGATAAACTTTGGTGGCCATCCTCAATAAGTTGAATCTAGATGTTCAAACCATTCCCTTCGCGAGACCTGTAAATTAGGAGTTGCTGTGAATGTTCAACAAAGAAGAATGCTTGAGTATGGACAAATTATCTTTACTGTTGACGACCTCAAGTGAAACCCAAACCGAACTATGGTGTTTCCTTATGAGTCACTCGAACCTTAAAAAACATATGCAGTACATATTAAGTCTTGTTTTGTGCATGCTCATCATTTCTGACAGATTCAACTCATCTCGAAATTTTTTCAGCTGTTCTAAGCAGTCGGCAAGAGGCCGTAACTCTTTCAGCTTTTCTCGCTTATGCAATACTAGTGACTAGAATGTCATCCTATGATCGTCAGAACATCCGGTAGGGTATGCATAAACTGTTGTACTGTTTAGCGTAGACTATCTGGGCCCATGTTAAGAATACCGAGGTGAATTGAATTCTTGTCGTTTTAAATTATCTACTGACCAAGATTTCAGTTTGTTGTACGGTTGACATCGATTGTCTTTTATAATAAAACCCCATTTTCTCAACTTTATTAGATACCCCATTTTGTCGCGACATTTTGTTGTGATGGTCATTAGTCTGTTTTCTGACCATTGCTCAGTGTGGTTCTTCATTTTATGTTTCCGACACTTCATGAATTAGGAGAGTTTTCTTGATCTGAAAGGTCTAAAGATAGTATCACACGCTGTATGCTATTTGATTTCCAAACAACAAAATAACAAGCTATGAATGTAGTAACTACAAATCTACACCTGCTTTCCCTTTCGATATTTAGTCATTGGATTAAGCTAGCGTGAAGATGTCATCATCTGAATGTTGAAGGGCACCCAAAGAAGGTGATGAACCAACTAAACCCCCCCCCCCCCCCCCCCCCCCCCCCCCCCCCCCCCCCCCCCCCCCCCCCCCCCCCCCCCCCCCCCCCCCCCCCACCCCCCCCCACCCCCCCCCCCCCCACCCCCCCCCCTCAACTTAAACCAAATAAAGTCGAGCAGTTGAAATTACTTTACTACAAAACTCATTTAAGTCTTACATGCAA
Organism: Paragonimus kellicotti; assembly: GCA_014220965.1. Classification (NCBI taxonomy): domain Eukaryota; kingdom Metazoa; phylum Platyhelminthes; class Trematoda; order Plagiorchiida; family Troglotrematidae; genus Paragonimus; species Paragonimus kellicotti. The sequence continues at coordinate 2,031 of LOND01002994.1, read as the reverse complement.
GGTTATCTCATTGATCAGTAGGCTAATTATTCAGGATTCTCATGTATCCTCTTCAACTTAAAACCAATGAGCCAGAGACGTAACTGGTATTGATATGTTCGCCGAGCTTGGCATTTAGGTTGCAAACGTTTCATCACCAACCTCCACGCTCAAAAACTATACGCTGAAACACTTACGCACTGATGATGTCACCTCGTTTGGTGATGAAACGTTTGCAACCTAAATGCCAAGCTCGGCGAACATACCAATACCAAAACCATCAACCCGAGCTACGAACGACACCACCACTGTTCACAACTATCAGAAAGAGACGTAACTGTAGAAAGTCCAAGTGATGCATGCCCCTTATCTGTTTTCAAAACCTCAAATTTGGACAAAACTTTCCATCTCACTCTCATTTGTTCTCTTTGATATCAGTCCGGTAATTTCTTTCATTCGATCTTTCATTTGGAAAGTTCCATCAGTGTAATTGCCATGCCTAGTTACTAGGCTCTACTAATTCCTAACTCGAATTACGTCCTCTACTCGAGATGGGCATGACAGTGTACTGATAGGTGACGCATTGATCGCTGACGTGTTCACTGGGACGTGCGTCTGACTAGAACGCCACATCCCTAACTTTATGTGCAAATCATGTTACTAACTGTTCCAAGATGTCTGAGCCATTTGAGCTAGTTTTCAGCCCATAGGGAAAACACCTCACTTTGAAGTCTGCTCTCCATTATTACTGCTTGACTGAGAGAACTAACCTCTCTGGAATCGACTGTTAGCACTCAATCAAGCCGGATACTGTTTACAATGTAAGCTTCCAAATTCTTACGCGAAACAGGAGTTACTTCAACGAGTGTGTAAAAGCTGTGTTCTTTGCAAAGATTTTTCCGTGGAACGCTCCTTTTTCGGTACTCAACAATTGACATCGTTCATCCTTGCGCGCACTGCGTACACATTTCTAACCTCAAGCTTTCACACGGTGGAAGACGTTGTGAACTATGAAAGTTAGTTTTGGTGACTGTTGTGGTGGTTACTTTAGGTAAGCTCGGCCTCATGTTTCCTGTTATCCGATAACCATAACTAATCACCACTTTAAATTTACTGATAGCCTTCTCAGTCTGGTTGGAAATGGACTGTGGAGTGCCAGCAGCACCTTTGGGCAAAAAGTAGGCCGTGGCAGGTAACATCAATTAGCTAGTTATGACGTGACATGAAAATCGCAGTCCCTACATCGTCAGCTCGTTGCAGGTTTCCGTGCGCTATTCGGAACCCATTTACTCAGAGTGAACGTAATAGTATTCTTTTGTCATGACGGTCTACCTCTGAGTACCGATCGATTAAGTTATCTTCTTTTGAATTACCCCCATTCAGTCAGCCTATATTTCAGGACTTCGTACCAGTCCATCGACCTCGACATGCTGATCATCGACATTGATAATTTGGCAGTCGACTGGGGCGTGCAAAGCGGATAGGTGAACGAGCATTTCCTCACAGAAAGTCAGACGGTAGGGTTTGTTTGCACCAGCTCAACAGCGAATGATCCAGGTGTGACATGGGAGTCCCCACAAGGCAAGGAGTCTTTTCATTCTGTTGCAGTCTGTTATGGTTGTCTGGTAGCATGAGATTAATCCGCTTATGTTCACCGCACTTGTGTGATCGCAGATTTGCTGAAATCTGTGATTAATTAGGCCCAACTAATGATCGGTCCCACACTTTCCTCTGTTTGGCATCCCGACCCATACTGTTAAACTGCTGTATTCATCTAATCGTTACAGTGACAATTCCACTGATGAACAGTTTTCTTTGTGCTGTACACTTGACGCAGATCCATCCGTTCATTACTTGTAATCCATGGTGGTTCCTTCATTAATTACCACCTACTGTCCGCAATTGTTTTGCCGCATCGATCAACAGAAAAATGAATGACATCTAACGACATCTAACGGTCGATAAAAAGAAGCGAATAAATGTGCTTGAACGTGCAGCGAATCGGGTGTGAGAGATCTAAACTAACTGACTGATGCTTACTGGTCTTGTCAA
>LOND01002992.1:35505-46008 GCA_014220965.1 Paragonimus kellicotti | reverse complement strand
GTACACCACTGGTGTAATGTTGTCTATGATGATGATGTTGATGTACACCATCGCTGAAATTTATTGCACGTTTTAGTTTTGTCATCGGTGGCACTGTTTGGTCTTCGACACGCAAAGCATGTATGAAGGGTTCATCTTTGGTAGACTGAAACGACTACAGTTAAGGAACACTTTCACGAGGCCCCAATTTGCAAGCATTTACCTACTCACCTCAGAGGTTGCTGTCTGTGTTGATCGTGAAGTATACGATCGTAATGCATTTCTTTTACAGCGTGTGCTCTTTGTTCACATTGAAAAGTTAACGTTTGCTAGGTTGGAAACATGTTTTGATGACACAATCGTTACACGCCTTTACTTAATAACTTTTAGAAACTTCCAAGCCTATACGATGCCGTTGGATATGTATAGGCCAACATATGTTTTACATGTCTGGCTGATATTAACCCTCAACGTTCAGCCCACAATACGCACATAAAATAACTTACCCCACCAAAAAAGCAGAGTATTGGGTCGCGCTTTACGGCGCACATGTGTATGAACTGCATCATGGGTGCCTCTGCAGGATACACGTGAACCTCGATCCGCCTTCTGAGAAAAGTTAACTTCATATGGCACCGCCGGGTTCATTGTTGTTCTTCTCTGCCCCATCATCAGAAGATATAAATGTACGTGATACTGGTCGAATAATCACGTTATTTAGGCGTCAACACGACGTGCACAAGTCTACAGAAAAGATTAAAAAAACTCGACCGACGTCTGTCCGGAAGTAATTTGGTTCAGTTTCGTTGTTCTCATATGACAACTGGCCATTTCAAGTAAGGTAAACGCTTCGGATGGATTCGAACCAGCGACTGAAACAGCATGCCTGAAGGCGGCAATCGATCGCCTGGATCATTTGGTGGATTCCATGAGATAGTGGGACGGGTGGGTAACCGAGTCCAAATGTGAAATTTCCGAGCTTCTGGCGTGGCTTCGTAGCTCAGCTGGTAGAGCGCTTGCCGCGTTCAGGCATGGTGTTTCTGTCGCTGGTTCGAATCCAGCCGAAGCCCTGACTTTTCACAATTGGGTCTCATCTAAATCTTCCAAATTACCTGTCACCATTCAATGTAAGCAATTACTACGATAAAGTCGGAAATGGCCACGCCTCTAGAGAATGTGTTAACCACGAAAATACAGGTTTGTTGTTAAGATTTACTACTTTAATTTATCACAACCCCAGCTCTTTCTTGTATATCAGACATCAACGATGATTGGGTTTGCTCATCATTGCCGCAGAACAATGTTAAAGATAACGGACAAGTGAGCGTACCTTCAGCTTATCGTACATGGGTTACGCGAGAGACCAATGTAGAACAAATCATTTTGTGCGCACAAGTGGCTGATTATTGCAGTCTGACTACACGTTGGAAGAACTCTCGGCTATCGCTTGTTTACATTCTCTATCCGTTTTACCATCCTTGATCTATGGAGTAAAGGGATTTTTCGGTTCCACACTCTCACTCATAATTGCTGTTCGAGTTGCCTAATCACCTTGAGGTGAGGGGTACTGACCATACGCTGTTTTAAAAGCAACGTCCGATCGAGACAATCACTGTTTCACTATTGAGTGAATCACAAATCCAGAAAGCAAAAGGAAAAAATTTACCCGATTGTGAAATCTGTGATTAGGTGTCAATAACCAAAATCCTCAACTGTTCGACGATATCGATCACATTTATTGGTTAAAAAAACAACAAGAAAACAAGTTTTAAAACGACATTTCGAAGCCAGATCTGCAGGCCTAGAGCCGGCCCAACCATATGCACTAGAGCGCCATTGTAAAAAAGATGTTGGACCGGTAGCTAACTGTACTGGTCATTTGGTTGTGATGAAAAACTTAAGAAATTTGCCGAATAGCTAACTGATTCTGAGATTTGTCATACTATATCCTAACTCGCCGTTTCACTTGCATGTGATTCATAACAGGATTGCAGTGTACTGCTTCCAGTGCGTATACATTCAAGCACGTGCTACAGAAATATATCTGCTTGTCACGATGTTTGCTACTCAACAGGTATTGTTTCTGTAACGTGTAACCCAACACCGTGCTAGTTTGGATGGACACAACCCACTTCGAATCGTCAGTTCTCACTGGTCACGGCCAAAAGGAATCGAACTGATGATGTTTTTCGTGACGATAACTCTCAAGCATATCAGTCACAGATATATATCCTCCCGTCATAATTGACGCTCATAGGACTGGTGACCGATCAACTAAGAGCCTGAGTTGATAATGCGAGAGATTGCCGGCTTGATGTCCATTCTGACTATGTTCACTTGATGAGTCCAAACAAGGACGTAACGGTTTGACCATGAGTACCTTGAAACATGTTACTTTCCTATTATATCATTACTTGTGGAAGGGCCGATGCCAATGCAAGTAGAAGTGGCTCACTATAGTTATACACCCCGCCGAGTTTAACGATTTTCTTACACCCATAACGCCAGCTTTTAGAGTATCGGTATCCAGAGTAATCGGCTTAACAATGCCCATTGCTTCTACTGTTTCGTCCGTACTGAGATTTGAATCTACTTCTGAATATTCAGCTACACTGATAGCATCCAGACTGATAACGTTGGGCGAAAACGTCGAATATGATCCGCTGTTCTTTGTCCTTGCAGGCCGAGTGCTTCATGTGATCTACTATTTTAGCCAGCGTGCTAGCACACATTTCCGGTTGAAGTTTTACGTTGTGTTCACGCCCGCACAACATACTGCCAGCCATTCTCGCTGGCAGTCGAGGTCGCGTAATCATGACACACGTTCCTCTCAACGCTGGTACAACCAACGGGTCATTTGTGACCATGGTTCAACTAGGAACTCTTGCAACTCCCTTACCCCTAATGTTATAGGTTTACACTCGACTTTACATCTACATAAGTCCCACATTTCTTCCAAATTTGGGTAAAATCGCATAACATGAGTGGATGCTACCGAAGACCGCATTCGTTTATCTCCTAGAATGACCAAGGGGGTCATATGACTCACCGCGACTAATGCAAACGAATTTCGTAATGTGGAATAAAAATAAGGCTATGCATGATTTCAGACGTGTTCACCCGTGACGCACGCAGCCAGTCCGCTCGGGCATGCGTTGTTACACGACTCATTTCACCATCGATAGGTAGGTTGCACGGCGGACGATCGAGACAAGAAACTCACGTGAACTGATATTTTGTATGCTACACCAATATCGGCCATATTCAGTGCATACTAAAAATAGTTATATGGACAGTTGATTAAACTGTCCTCACAAGGCTGCTGTTACGAAAACGAGAATCTAATGTCGGTGATCAGAATTAGCAGATGTTTGCTGAAAGTGGTGTTTTACTGGCTTATTGCTGTTTTTGGTGAAAGTTGAAAACGTGAGACGAATTCATGCAGTGGCGTGATAGACGTACTCACGGGTACATTAGATCACAAAACTTCTCGCTAGATCCATTACGCATATGCTGCATTCTCACTTTCGATAAGTCTTCCTCGAAATGGTGAGAATCAATCTGATTACTCCGAATTTGCGGTCACTTTGGAAGAGTCGGAAGTCAATAACTTTCTTTAGAGCGAAATTCTCAAAACAAATGCCTCGAAACCCATTTTTTGACCACAAAATACCTGTGTCTTGAGGTCAAGGGTAGTCACGATAGACGAAAGTAGAATGATCGGTTCACACAAATAAACAGTACTATTGAAAGGTTCACTGCAAAGCGAACCTTTTACGATTCTCCCCTTCCTCATATTATCGATAAGCAACTGATACCACTGAAGAAAACAGGACATTGCGTTGAATAAGTCACAGAAATACGGGGTGAAATTTTGGATGCTGAGGCGAAATATATACATACCGCCGGATCCGTACACCAAACAACCTTGGACAGTAGATATGATATTGCGGTTGATGGAGTGTTTACTGGATAACGGTAATAAGCCTACAAATGATAACCCTCTAACCAGTCCTACGTTAGTATGCATGTCAAGTAAAACGTACAAAATGGATGGGGTCGTCACTTTTGAAGGAATTCCGGCAGAAACAAAAAGATGATCACTTGGAGACGACTATTATTGGAATAGCTTGAGTAAACAACTCAGTAGACAAATATCAGGCGAAGAAGAACTCTGTTAGTCCGCTTTCATTTTTGCATCAGGCGTACGTACCTTGCTGTCTTTTAGGAAATATCGTACACTTTGTTATACAATAGAAATTAGGGCGGGATCCTCGTTATTGTCGATTTATGACACTCAGTTCGTTGCTAAACAGTAGCCGTTTGTGAAAGCTACTCAGTGTGATTGTCTTGATCGCATACATTTAACATAAAGAAGCATTCTATATTGACATCAGCCAGGGTGAACTTATATCCCACTCGGTGACTGAGTTATGTGAGCGCAAGAGAATAAAAGATTCGTCCTTATCTCAAGTGTCTACTCTGGGGGAAGCCTACAGTCTAGTTCTGAAAATAAGGTCAACAGTATAAATTGCATATCGCAACAGACGTTTCAGCCGGCTGGCTTCGAAAATAACCATTACACTCGAGTTTCGCCCTTGTCAATAGGGCACGCTTTTGATACGGCCGGGATTTGAACTTCGGTTACGCTTTCACGGACAACCGTGTGGACATTATGTTTGCATATGCTAACTCCGTCGTGCCTACTGTGAAGTCAGTGACGCACTGGTCGGGACAGCTGTCTTATGAGACTGCCTGGGGTCCAAATCCCGACCGTGGCAAGAATGTACAATATTGGCAAGCTCTAACAGGAGCGAATACCAAGCGTGGCGCTTTTTTCGATAGAGGCTGACTTAAGAAGTCGGCGAAAACGGAGTAGCTGGGATTAATTGTGGGTGACGTTCAATGTATATTAACCAGAATCCCGTACTGCTTACCAGTTGTCGATGTTATTTAGTATATCTGTAAATAAACATTCTACGGATCCCACGTCTTGCGGTCAACCAGGAAAAAGAACGTTGTATGAAGTAGGTGACGTGTGGTTAGTTATGATGAATCCCTCCTGATGTTGCTGTGAATCTAAATTTTGAGTAACGGCGATGAGTTCAGATCGCTGGAGAAAGTCACCTGGGTAGGGAACGTAATTTACGTCCGACTTTTAACCTCTGTTGAAGATTGAGAGATGTATCACTGCAAGTGTTCGAAAAATGTTATTGTTTGAACAGAAAAAGCATAAAAACTTCCCACCCAGTTCGCCGTAACATACGCAAAAACTGTAGACCCGCGAATCGAAGTTTTATGTAATCTAGTTCTATTTGTAATTCACAGGGTATTTGCAGATTGGAGGAAAATGAGAAAGCTTACGTACATCCTAATCTGTGTTGGACGGTTCAGAAAGGAAATAAATCGGTAGATGGTTTTAGAGGGTTGGTAATGGAACCACTACGAGTGAGAAGGTCAGGGGATACAGGGCGAATCAGAAATATGCTCACTACCTATCAAGACTAAAAGCACGCCACAATATACCGAAGGTAACGACTAACTAGCATCAACAGCTAGGGTATTTTCAGTCAACTATAATGATTTTGACGATTAAGTTATTTGAATACAGCTTAGTGCTCCGAAAATGTGCACATAGTTGTTTGAATCCCACTACCGATGACGCACTTAAGGCTGACTCTAACTGGCTGTTTCATATTGGATATGTCCAGACGCTACAAGAATGTTCTCTACAAGTCAGATGCCCCGGTTAGTGTTGTAGCCTTAGTGATGAGATGGTTATTTTCGTTAGGCACGAGTAGTTTTCGTAAGAGATGACTGGGTTGATGGAAGATCCTAGATACCAAAATCAAATCTCTTTCGGTATGCGCATTGGGAATCGCCCTAGTTTGCCCAGCCTGATTGGTTAGGGTGGAAAACCCGTGTCGTAGTTCTACGCTGTATCTTCCCAATAAGACTAATGCTCTTCATGAAACAGACAGCTAGTCTGGATGTTAATAATCAGCGAGGTAAATATAACAGAGAAACAATGTGAGTAAAATCCTCCCTACAGCCGACCTCCAGACTCTGCATCAACAGTAGTTCCACACGATCACGTCATGTTTGCTGATTGATTCACGCTCTTGACTTCCCATCCTTGATGAAAGAAACAACTATCTGGAGAAATAGTCAAATGACCTCTGGTGATCCTAGAGGCAAAAATACCCTAGTGTTATTACCCTTCTGTCTTTTGTCACAGCACCTAATCAGCGCGGTGCAATCTGAGCACAAAATCGCTCACGCAATCGTGGGTAGCCAAACGATGATTGTAGCTCACACCTCTTAATGTTTACAGGGTTTGTATATTCGTTGTCATTCCCGAAAACGTCCCACCTGCGTTCGGTCACATTAAGCGAGACAGACTCAGCAGACGATGTGTTCACACAGGTCAGATGCGTAACTGTTTCTCTCTGCCTTATTGCGTGTCTTACTCTGCGCAAGTGCGTAGTGAGTCAGCAATACACAACCTATAGCTGTGAGAATGATCCAATCACCAGTAAGTCGCGAAATTGACAGATAGTTTGTTACAGCGGAGCCATTGTATGATTGGTCAATCCGTCCTCTTTAATGAACATGCTGTGCACGCTACATTGGTGGAGGGGGCATTTTTTCGTTACAGCGGCGCATTCATGTACTACTATGTTTATTTCCTAACAATCGAACCTGGTTTGCGAGTTCACATTCTACTGTACTCAGCAGTGTGACGAGAAGTAATGAGATGATCGCTCACAATGCGGAACATCCGATAGCGTGTGTGCACACGCACCGAGAACGTAGCGTTCCGTCCATGCCAGATAAGACATTACTGATGAGTAGTCGGGGATTTGGTTAATTTCAAGTTGAACATCACCCACAATTGATCGCAGCTGTCGCATTCCCATAGACTTTCCAGTCGGCCCCTTTCGAAAAGAAGCACTAGACTCGAGTTTCGCTCTCATTAGAGCTCGTCAGTAGTGCATATCCTTGCCACTGCCGGGACTAGAACTCCGGCCACGCTTTCATGAGGCAACCGTGTTGACCACTGCGCCATTGACCTCACGAATTATCATATGTGAACGCTCAACCACTTTCGCTTGTGAGTAATGATCAGGTTGGTGAAACACTTATGTATGGTTGTCTATGATGATGTTAGGCATTATCAGCGAGATACCTTCCTTACGGCTTTCATTGCCCCGCGTCATCAACTATACTCACTCCGCGGACCACTCCACCAAACAGTGGCAACATTAATGTCACTAAGCCCAATTAACCGCTATCTCACCGTCCACCGATTGTGTGTTACGGGGACCCCATTCTAGAGGACGAACCCCACCTACAATGGCCACTCCTTTGGTGTATGATCTTGTTTCATTGCGCCAGGTCATCTGTTTATCGCGCAAATGAAGCATTGACAATACGTTCACATACTTTACGATGTATTCTTGTGTTTAAATTACTTTAAGTGTGCAGTTCGATCGACTGAATTGAACGCAATTTCTTTAGTCAAGAAAAACGAGATTTGTTGTCATGTGGTACGTATGAATCTGCTTCAGAGTTTGAGGAAAAGTAAAAATGTGATCAATTCACCCGTGTCCAAGATGAAATCTTGCATGTTCTTTTCTATTTTTTGTCTCCCGAGCTTCAGTGAGTCAACAAAGTGTAATGGAAGTCAGAACCCTAGTAACAACTGAAATAAAGCTAGTCTCTCAATGGCTCACGCGAGTCCCTAACCCCTTTCTTGAATAGGCAAACTACTATAGAGTAACCTCAACATGAAGGAATATCTTCCGTCGTCGAAGCAACTTGAATCAATGAACTCACAGCCAACGCTAATGCCTCTCTGTCTTGTTTGAAAATCGCCGACACGAGATCGTCTAGGTCAGCCGTCCTGTTGCGTGTAAGAGCGGAAGCGCAATTGCGGACCTCAGTCTCAGTGAATAGTTCTAAATCTATTGATCGAGTCACTACGTTGGAAGTTTGTGCCGGTAACACCACAAGCACGAGGCCAGCTAGATCGGCTCTCAAAATGTATCACACAGCGGTATAACCTTCTAGATTTATTAGAAATGAGTATCGTCTGCCTCGCTGGTAGCCTCGATGACAGACGGTTGCCTTGGACCAGTATTACGGGTAAAATTGAAGAGTGCACTGCAGTTCCCTAATGCAAAATCAGTTTTTATTTCTTCGGCTCTTTCTTTTTAGCTAGATCCAACTTTTGTTAAGTCGGCAAATCGATGCCACAGGCCATAGTGCGTACTCCATGAATAGCTTGTGAGATCTAGGTCCATCGATCATTAGGATCTACAGTATTAGAGCTGGTAAGCTTACATTCAAGGCTAGTTTGGCACTGATACTTTACTGAAGGGCTGATTGGTTTCTCGATGGCCAACCGTTACGGTCGGTGGGGTCGTCACTCGGCGAAAGTAGACACAAACGACTGTGTATCAACGCATGGTTTGAATCTAAGTGTGTGCTCCAAGAAAAGCAACAGTTCTGGGTAGGGCAACTCCATCTTAAACTAACAACCATGGGGTCCATCTGAGACCAGGTCTGATTCAGAGAAGGGCACAAAATACAGTAGTAACGCACATAGATTCTGGCTAAAAGTAACGTGCGCTGGACACAACGGCCACCCACCATCATCCGAGAAATGTGGTATCAGTCCAAACCTACCACCTAATTGTGACCCGACCTCACCGAGGCGGTCGACCTGGGCTTTTGAGTCTCCATCCAGGAAGAACAGCCAGATCCGAATGAAGAGTGTCCTGAACAACGATTTCACTGCAGTCGTTTGAGGCATAGGCAGACACAATAAGAAGATTTCTGAACATTTAGCATCTAGAGTTGGCCTTAGCAGAACCTGCCAAGCGAATGTGACAAAGTATGCTGGAATCCAGTCTATCAGCGTGGCTTCCGCCGTCGTGTTGAAGACCGGTAGCGGCAGCCGTGGAGTCACCCGAAGTGTATAACCAGTATCGGGTAGACAATGTGGGTGCTGTTAGTTCCACCCGTTGACTACTGTTTTGGATTCTGGTTGTCAGAATGGGCAAATCAACTACAGATGTCAAATTTCAAGTCATTTCGGACACAGTATCCCAAAGACTGAACTCGCCGATTTGGACGTGATCCGACCAATCAGATTGCTTGGAGCGCTTTTAGAAGGCAATGGAAATTCTCTTTTTCTTCTATAAGTGTAGCATTGTTGTACAGTAACTTTTACGGAGCGAACAAATTCGTTTTTCCCTCTCATTTCTTTGCTTCTTGGCTGGTAAAGTGTGATTTTTGGGAATTGGAGGTTCTGTGCATTTTTCTGACAGTGCGATTTTTTGTTGTAAAAAGTTGGTTTGTCGTTACAGTTTCTTCTACGGTTATAAAACTAGTCTGTGAACGGCAACACTGGTTGACATTTAACGAATCTAATGTTTCCTCGAGAAAGGCCTTATGATCTACCTCTGTCAGAGTGCAAACGTTAAAAGCGCGTATGTTAATTCGCATTCTAGGTCTAAGCAAAGGACGAGGAAGCCTGGGGCTAGATGATAATATATTGGACTTACCGGAGGAGTGTCATTGTGGTTAATTGTCTGTTCCGGGATTTGAATAACAGTCACTAGAAGTGGTACCTGAGAGGGGTCCGAGAGCTAAACTGAATAGATCAGTTGGTAGTTCACCTATCCACCCTACTCTGTGCAGCAGATAGGGCAACCCGGGTCATACTACGAAGCGGCTGATACATTTGTCGTGCCGAGGGTCGTGCACTGATACCACCAACAGTCGGGTTCATTCACGTAGTGGTCTAGCAATAATGTGGCCACGAAGTATGAATACTCCTATTTTTCCACTGGGTGAAGTGGATAAATGTCGCCTACCCTTCTGAGGTCCTCGTAATTACTCAGATTGCCAGCTAGAAATGTCCGAGATGGCAGTACGCCGTAACCATTGCTGCATTCATCAGCCAACCAGTCGTCTTCAGTTTTGAGTCGTATTCGTGTGTATTACGACTCGGGCTGCTGTTCACCCTGAGAGTGGTCCACGAAGTTGCAGAGTAATAAGTAAGTAGGGATGTATGACGAAAAAAGAAGTTAAACAAACAAAAATAATCGAGTTTCACAAAAATACAGAGGTCAACAAGTTTGCGGATACAGACTGGCCACTGACTGCGGCACATTGCCACGCCAGACAGTGTTTCCAAGCAGCGGCATGGATGATCGCGAACCCCTCAACAAATAGACGACACTCGTCATCTTTGCTGAGCTGACTGGCTAAGGTTTTCATAACCCGTGGGCATGTCGTCGCCTGATTTCCTTGCGGCTTCTTCCAACGATCAACAGCCACACTGAAAATGAGAGGTGCGGCATTCGCCCCGTCAACGTATGATCCAACCAGCAAAGACCGTGTGTTTTCGTTATCTAGGTTATCAGACGCGAACTTGCAAATTTTCCAAATACACCGAACAACAGTACGTGTGACGATGGAATCCTGTCGATCATTCACATGCTACCACACCAC
>LOND01002991.1:28725-40922 GCA_014220965.1 Paragonimus kellicotti | reverse complement strand
AAATTACGGTGGGTTCTTCGTCTATCATCTCAATGAGGAATCGCCTTTGGTCGCCATTGGGGTTGTGGTATGTTATACGGACTGTTTATTTCTTATTTTTGATCTATTGCTGTGACTTTCTTGAAATAATTTCTGACTTAAATGTTATCATACTTAATTTCCGACGTTTTTACCTTTCCATCAACCCTGGCATTTATTACACTGCGACATTTCATTTTGACCGGTGTCCATAGCGACCTCTTGTGCACGGTGCGCGTCAACTTCCATCAGTTGTTTTTTCTAAGACGAGCTGTATGCGGACTGACATCAAGAGCAGCATGTTACGTTTGAAGATCGCATCTCATTTCTATGTCACGCTACTTGCGACCGCAGCAACACATGATTATGAATATTTTTCCTAACGTTGATTCAATTAACACTTTTATTTATGAACCCAGCCTTGCAAAAACTACATTTTATTTTGTCGTCATATCTCCATCCGATATTGTTTACTGGCAAGGGATTATCTTGCTGATAAATTGTCTTTTCATGGATATTTCTTATTTTAGTGACTACCTCTTTATTCTAAATGTTGCGGAGTCAGGTACCACCGTACTGCTCTAAATGGATCAGTGGGTAACAAATTCATGGTCTATTTCGTGTGCATTTGACCTAATATGTGTCACAGCCATTGAGTTGTTGCGTTAACTGTTCATCACAAATTAAAATCCCAGTTTTGTTGATGGATACGTTTTATTTTTTTCTTTCACGTTCAACTGGAAAGCCATCCTTTGGATAATTTGCCTATGTTGAGGCAACGTAGGAACGCGTTTGGAGGACTGCTGTTATTACTAAGTATTTACGATTGGGTAGCCGTTTGATATAAATTGAGTACCCTTCATGCGTGGTCACAAATTTAGAATGTAAATAAACTCTTCAGCCAGCCTGACAAAAAGCAAATTGTGTGGTATGAGCCCCGTAGTTGTTAGGTCTTGAAATTGAAGTTTCTGGCCACATGCACTTCAGACTACTTTGTTGTTTCCTACGCCATCAATTCTCTGTTAAGCATAGTCAAATTATCACGTCCGTAAGTTTAGCTGCACTTGTGTGTGTGTTTGTAGTACTCAGATCTGTAGCTCGTTGGTAACAGCGCCGTTTGTTAATCCTACCGCAGGGGCCTCCGTTTCTAGTTACGACATTTCCTTCTGTTCAGGTTCAGGCAGTTTGTCAGTATCCATCCCCCATATCACCCCGTGTGTCCCAACAAGGCACATCTTGCGTTGTAAATGTTGAAAAATAAACGAATGCTCAACTTTTCTGGTTGGCTGAGGACATGATACTGTAATTGTTCTGTGAACTCCGTTGGGTGATCTAGCGGTCAGGACAGTTATTGTGTAACCTGTTGAAACGATCGGGTTATCAGATCAGTATTCATCAGCAATTATGACTAAATGTCTGGTTCGGTCCTACCCAATGTAAGCCTAATGGCGTGGTACTCAACACGTCCGACTTACAAGTAATTGGATCGGGATTTGACACCGGGCTCCAGCAAGTATACATACTATTTGGTAAGTTCTGACACGAGCTGAACTCTAGTCCATCTTTTGTGGCACACCTGCCGCAGCTCTGTCTAAGTTCGGAAGCAGTTTTCGGCTGTTAATGGCGTTCAGTTTATATTTCTAAAGTGTTAACTACTTATGCATAAATGGGCGTCAGCGTTTTTTGAGATTTGATAGACTATGTGGCCGTAGAATTGTTTGAACTACAGGTGGTTGGAACATTTTTCGTACAAAGTAATTGTTTCATTCATACACTAAGTTGACGGAATTTTTCGGACCTTGTTTAGCTCATCCATCTGTTAATGGCATTCTTCTGGTCTTTGAAACAAATGTAACGTGTTCGCGCGCAACTCAACGGAATGAGGCATTTCGCTTGCGATTTTTGCGCCGTGCGCATTATTCGCCACTAGGTTGCATCATGATGCATGTGTTGTTTACTGATATTATTACAAGTAGCGACTAACATACATTGCTTGTGAAAACTGATAACATTTTGAAAGAAGACTTATCCGTTTGGTTTGTTACGTATTGACCACTTGATGAAATGGCCGGCTTTAATTTGGTTTCCTGTCATTTCGTAGATGGGTTTGGACTATGAAAACCCGTATTTCAACCCCTTCCGCGAGTTTCAACGGCTGAAGCATCATCCTCATTTCGTCAAGTTATTAAAAGGAGGCAAGCGAATTGCCTACGGTGCACGTGCAGTTAATGAAGGTGGATTCCAATCTATACCACGATTGACCATGCCCGGCGGTCTTTTGGTGGGATGCGCTGCTGGATTTTTGAACGTGCCAAAAATTAAAGGAGTGCATAATGCCCTCCGGTCTGGACGAATAGCAGCTGAGGAAACATTCAAGGAGTTACAGAAAAAAACCGGTTCAGGTAAAGGGATTTTGTTATTAAATGGCTTTTTTAAATTTCCGTGTTATTATTATTATTATTGTGGTTTGAGGTTCGATCAGATCTTACTGTAGTCTGCTTCTTAGAGTATTTCAAAATATTCGTTCCTCTTCTGAAAGTTTTGTTATTCAAGCACCCTCATAGTGACCTTTAGATAGATCTGTTACCATGGGTCTGGATTTCAAAGCGAGGTTATCTAGATTCTGTTTATCTCCACGGATTGCCAGCGTATGTTTAACGTGTTACGTGTCAACAGTTATTCTTACGTCTTGGCAACCTAACTCATCCGGCCGCTAGTTCGTTCGTACCCACCCCAGCACTCCATACTTGACAAATTGTTATGCCTAAACATTTGTCCCCGTTACAAAATACTTCACGTCTTGTCGAAGTATCCCAAAATTGTCGCATTTTGCACTAGTTCAACCCAACGACTTTTGTATCACTTGGTTAGATAGAAGACATCTTAACGATTTCAAATCAGATCGTACGTACGGCATGTTCGTTGAACAATTTTACCAATGATCAGTTTGCGAATATCTGAGCCGAAATTGATCTTGATGCTGTTTGCTATGTTGTGCGTTATGTGGCATCAATTAGTTTATGTAAAAAAAATCGAAGTGGAACGATGTTTCAATCCAGTGTTTTGTCTACCCTTGTTGTGGCCGTTTCAGCTAATGTGCCTAATGCTCCGTCGCCCATTTTGTCATGTTTGTTGCATTATCACTTTGTTTCATTTTAGACACTCAACCCGTAGAAGTCGAATCTTATTCTGAAATGCTCAAATCATCACCCGTTTGGCAAGAGTTGTATCAGGTCCGCAATATTCGACCGAGTTTTCATGTATTCCGGTCTGGTATGGCCGGTGTTCTGCTGTACACCGGTTGCCTTTGGAATTTATTTCGGGGACGTGAACCGTGGACATTCGGTCATGGGAGTACGTTTCTTCATGTTAATGGTTTTTGGAATGATGGTTTTGGTGACAACTGGCTTTTGGCTCGTCGCAGAAGTCCCAAGTAACTTTACTAGACACTATACGTGCACAGTCGAATAGTACAACTAACAACAGGTTTATGACTACTTGTAGTAAGAATGTAATTGGTAGTCCGTACTCATGAAGGCGTTTTTCGACGCATGGAGGCTATGTATGACGTACATCAACATCATTCTGGAGTGACTGTAAAAGGTGATTCGAACTTATGCAAACAAAATAGAAATGACGCAATCAGTCAAGTCTGATTGATACTCGGTTTTGAGATAGAAGAAGGGTGCTTATAATCTTCGTAAAGTTTATTTGGTTCCTTGATAGGCTATTCCATCTCACCAGTCGTATATTCGAGCTGCGATTCACCACTTTCAGATCCACATGGTTGCCTGGTATTCGGCTTGAACACCCCACAATTTTACTGCGTTACCTGGCACTAAGAACCCTCTGGATAACTAATGAATTGTCATCAGTAAAGCTAACCGTTTGCTCGCATGTTTTTCCGATATCATGCCGTCGTCTGTTTTAAGTACTTGACTGTTCTTGTTCACATGTGGTGTGATCCTTAGCATTTCAGCTAACACCATGTGTGTTGGCTAGAAGCGTTATTATCACATTGTTGGGGTTGATGATTCTGGCCGCTTTATGTTTGTGTTCAATGTGGGTCGATGGTATCTTATTCTTATACGGCCAAAAACGTTTGTTGCGGCTAATTTTCGTTTCTGAGCCTGTTAAACAGTCACTGATAAATGTATTAATTCCAACCCCAAATCTGAAAATAATTCAGGTATTCATTTCTCATGCAGCTTATTTCACATGCTCATTTCTTGATCTAGTTGAATATATCCTCGCCTAACGTATGTGTAGTACCTATTACGTAGTAGACGTTGCTTTTCCCATGTACATCGCTTTGTGTTTGATGCAACTTTGTCGAACGGTATCCATTGTTACCTACCGTTCTTGGTTGCTTGTCACACTGTTTACTGCTTGTGTTTAGTGTTGATTCACCACATATTAGAAACCTCTGGCTTTCATAGTCATATTTCGGAGCTCAGTCGGTTACTTGATCTTTGATCAGTTTTCTTATTATATCAGTCAGAATTACTTTCATGCTGTTGCCCGTCCGTCTGTTATTTGTTGGATTCTGACAAATATGGAGTTTTAATGAAATGTTTTCTATTGAGATGAATCACACACTGGAAAGCATAAGTTTTAAGAACGACAAAGTATACACGCAGAAGAAGACTGTATCTCTCTGTGTTGATACAATCAGGTTTTACAAACACGGTAAATATGAAAAACACTGACTAGGGAGAGGAAAAACGGTCAGTAGAGGTTATGGACGGCGTGTTTGTTATCAGTTACGCAATCACTGTTCCAAATCGTGGGCTTGATTGATTGTGGGCCCAGGGAGATTAAGTGTCCGCACGGACTTCTGGGCGCAGAGGTCAGGGTTGCGCAATCGTATACTAATGGCCTCGGCAGCAGTCAACACTCGGAATCCCACCATTTTTAATCGATACCCTTGGACAACTCGATCTTTCCTTATTGACAGAATGATTAGAGCCGGTCAAATGAGCAACAGTCGCGCGTGAAATCGTTTTACTCACACCAGTTTTAACACGTGTGCGTGGTATGAATGTGGTTAGTCCCTGTGTACACTCAGCAGATTTTCGCTATTAGACTGTGTGCGGTTTAAGTGACTGTTTTTCGTGTCGTTTCGTACGTACCCCTATTTTTTGGCATCATTTTGTGACCCCGCTTTGTCAGAACCGGATAATACGCTCTTAAAACCAGCCTCTCAGTGCCAACTCATTGAATATCCGAAACCGGATGGAATTTTTAGTTTTGACCTGCTTAGCTCTGTGCAGTTGACCGGCACCAACCATGATCACGATCAACCGGCCCACCTCACTCTGCTAGATGATAGTGTCCCCGAATCTGTCAATTTACCCGCTTATGATGGTCCGGAACAGCGGTATTGCCCAGCAGGTTTGTTTTGCTCACACCTATTTGGTTCATATTTGAAAGCCTATTCTATAATTTTCTTGGCACGCTATTGTGTGTGTTGTTCGACGGTGTTCAGTTTATGTGTTTGCTTCGAAAGCCGCTCGTTCTCACCAGTTCTAGATAGTTGTGTGTAAACTGCCAAATGAAGGTGTTTTTGCGACCAGTCTATTTTCGGTTATTCATCATCAGGCCAATTGCATAACATCTTATATCATCCTGGTTGTCAAGCGATCGAAATCAAAAGCGACTAGTCACATAATTACGTCACGCAGTTGTGAATTGGAGGGCAATCAAGTGACAAAATTGACCTCTGGAGACGTCGAGTCGGCAACGGGAGGCCATGGTAACCGTAGGACCTGTACGAATTTCTGCTGAGCGCACAACTGTAGATTGCGCAACCGAATTCCGATCACGTATGCTCTGATATACGTGAACACCACCCCCTACATAGCTGACTAAGGGAGAGGTGAAGTCCATTTCGAGTGCAATTCTGGCGCACCTTGTTGACTCAGGGCACCAAGTCTCACCGGAAGTGGCTTTCCAGTCAAGTTACCGCTTGTCGTCAATCCAGAGGAGTTAAATTTCGTATTCTGGCCACCGCGGAAGCGATCGGAGGTCAATTTTGTCACCTAATTGCCCTCCAACCCACAATCGCGTGACGTAAGTATATGACTGATTGCTTTTGATTTCGATAGCTTGAACCATAATGATATAAAATGTTATGTAATTGGCCCGATGATGAATAACCGAAAACAGACTGTTCACCAAAGCACCCTTTTACTTCTAATGAACTTAGGGGGCTATCCGAATAGTTAAACTGCCATCATCGAGCTTTTGTTGATGCCTCATCAAACTGTTTACTTTGTTTTACGGTTATCCTCGTAGTTTACGATTTCGTAGTGTTTGATGTAATCATACATTTATTCACGTATGTTTTACAATTGGAAGTATTCTTCTTTTTATAGTGATTTTGGATTTCTGTTCTTTCAGCAGAGTTCCAGCACTGTCAACCCATCAACGGAGTTACCTTCATATTGATGGCATACAGTTTTCAAGTGAACAACGGTTTTCCGAATGTCACTGGTGAAACTTTACCTCTGGTTACCTTCACTCTTGCGGAGAGTCCTGATCATTTGGACTAAAATCTTTGTAGGATATTAGTGCCTTGGTGTCCATCACACGTTCTTTTCCATCTCAAGAACTTGATATAGCTCTGTGGATAAGTCGTCGACTTTAAATGTCAGTATTAAAGAATTGATAGTTGATTAACCTGTTAGTAACTGGTTTCCTCATAACCGTGATCATTTGGCTATAAACACCACGGTGGTGTGTGCATCTCCTCTTCAAGTGAAACAATGTTCTAATGAGGTTTCCGGTAGAGCAGCAATAATCGTGCACGGTTCACCAAACTGGACCAAGCTAAGGTTTGTCTGTTTAATTCCACGGTTAACCTAGCGCCTGTATCGCCCGTCACGCTTAATTTGCATAAGTGCATCACACTTGATTGAAGCCTAGTATTTATGCTCACATCTTTATTTTTGTAATTTTACCTACCCGTAAACCGGTGCAACAAAGAGGAAAAAAGTAGTTCCTGTTTCGGATTGTTTTGTCAAGTTTAACACTTGCTAGCCAGTGTGTTTTACACTGGCAGTTTAATTCAGTCTCTCTCAAGCATATTCTCTGTTTGTTCTTAGGTGTTTATGAATTTGTGGAGACGGACAAAGGAAAACACCTGCAAATAAATGCGCAAAATTGCATTCATTGTAAGACGTGTGACATCAAGGATCCTACTCAGAATATCAATTGGGTCGTGCCACAGGGTGGCGAGGGTCCGGCCTATGATGGCATGTGAATCAACTTGTTTACTTCTGCTCAGGGCTCTTCATGGCTGCCTTATTTGCTTTTCTGATTTTCGGACATTTTCAATGTTTACTTACTATTTGCCTTGCATTGTGTATCATTTCTAAATAGATAGTTTGTGTATCTACTTCTCTTTTCATGTTTTTATTTTATTGCCATCACTTAAATTAGTAATTTGTTCGAAGTTTATTTCGCTCAGTGTTTTTACTTTTTTCCTCCATCATACTGACTTGCAGAATTAAGCGAATTTGTTCAGTTTGACTGTAATCTAACCATCAGCACCTAATTCCAACTTAGCAATATTGCATCTCTACATTGACACCACGCTTTGTCT
Source organism: Paragonimus kellicotti (assembly GCA_014220965.1). Lineage (NCBI taxonomy): Eukaryota > Metazoa > Platyhelminthes > Trematoda > Plagiorchiida > Troglotrematidae > Paragonimus > Paragonimus kellicotti. The sequence continues at coordinate 33,298 of LOND01002991.1, read as the reverse complement.
GAAAAAGTAGCTGGAAGAATTAGTATTTTCTTTCGCAGAAGTACAGATTATAGGCAGGTAGAATTGCGTGTGCACATCCGTTTCTGTGTTCTACAGGTTCGTAGGAAAAATCGATAGTTTCTGTAACACGGATCGAGCATAAGAAGTAATCAGAGAGATATTATAGGATAACTGTTTGGAGAACTAAATACCTAGCTTCCGCCCATTAGACGTATCACAGATGCACTTGGGCATACACTGAATAACAACTAATTGCAGTGAAAAATCCATTGGGGTTTCACTGTCAGAATGACCCTGGTTGCCATGTAGTGTCTTCTACTTGAGTTGTTGAGTGTAGTTTATCCACTAGGTGGTTCATCCAGTTTTTACTCCGTCCATTTCTCCAACATGTTCCTACCGTTCTCAAGAAAATTTGCCTGGTCCCATACGTTCCTGATGTATTCGTCCTGTTTTTAGCACAAAATGTCCTTTCGTGACTCGGTAGACTACGTGGCACAAGACCGAATCGGCCAGCTTGCTCGCACTTACTGGTTACACGCACCTTCCCATGCTTCAAGGCAATCAGATCATTCAGCTGTCGCATCTGTTCGGCCGCTTGTACCGGCCGTAATGGAGCGAATTTATAAAGAGGAACTACTCACCTCAGGTTTTTCTCATCGTCGTTGTCTAGCTTTGGAACTCAATCAGTATCTGGAGAAGTGGTTATGGCCACATTTTGATGCTGATCACTCGAGTCGTGCCCATGCGCTTTCTATTTGTGCCATTGTCAACGAGAAATCCAGAGGCCGCGTTCCCATTTGGCAGGTATGTTTTTAAAATGGTTCATTCAATGCGTACAGTTTATGCCGTAAGCACAAGGGTGCTAACTTTACATTTAAATGTGCTTGTTTCGCTATTCTCTTCTCTTCTTTCACTGGTCAGATATTTGTCGCCAAGCCAGATCAATTCAATGGCTTGGTTCTGTGTGTACTCCAGTTGCTGCTGACTGAATCAACTGAGCTTATCTCTTTTGCACGAAACGCTTCTTCGGAACTACCACTGAAGACAGATGCCAAAGCTCAATCCTTAAGTGAAATCCAGTATCGCAAACTACTTTTGGAGCATATCGTGATACTGATCTTCCTGTCACACTGTTTCACTAATTTGGCTGAGGTTGGGGTGCTGCGGCGATGTTTGCGTGAATTGTACAGCCTTTCGGTTTGGCGTGACCATTTGCTACCAAATCGATTGGAACAGGAATTGGCTGCGCATCCCCGCTACGCGCGTCTCCTGAAGAAACTTGAACGACATCATGCACGCTTGTCAACTGAAGAACAAGCTAAATTGACCGTGCAACATTCTTTCGTCCCGCATTTCATAGACATTTTTCTCACTCTTCTGGACTCCATCCCTCCAGAAACTAGCACTGTGGTAAGTTGTTCGGATGCGCCATTGGTTTTTGTTAATATCCAAACTTTGTTGCTCTTAGCTATTCGTTAGTTGTGTGTACATTCACGCCGATCTATCCTGATTACTCTTTTCAGATATCTTTCCTATTTAACCATTTTGACCACGATTACCTCAGATATCTATGAACTCATCTCGGGGTTTCGTAAAGTCTTATGCACAAGTTCAGCTGATCAATTTTAGCAAATCCTTATGTGCAGTAAATTGTCTCTGTGTGCTGACGTTACCACGTGAGCGGTTGTGAAGTGTTGCGACGTATATCGGGGACAATAGCTCCTGTTTATGTGACGTGGCTTTACCACTTTGAGTAAACTAGATCAGATACATCATGCACATACCTATCTGGCGCCTTCAATATTGTACCTCGTTTGAGCCTTCTGGGTTTGGCGGAACTAAACAGTGCGATGAGCATCGAACTTGACCTTCGTTGGTTCTGTTGTGATTTCGACTAAAGTCCGGAAGGCGCCGATTGTTGCTATCTCGGGGTATTAAAGAATATCACTGCAAACTGTGATCGTGCCTGTTATCGTAATGACCTTGAGCTATTAATATTAAGGATTTCTTCCACAAGGAAATAAGTGACAAAAACCCACACAAACAGTGGAACACTCCAAAATCACATGTTATTTGGAACTGACAAAAATGTTTCTTCCCTCCGTTTTGGCCTCGTTGTACACCTCGTTCTGCATTTTTCACATCTTCGCGTATTTATTGTTTTATGCGGACCATATTTTATGGTGTTGAATTGGTGCATATACTTTCGATTACCAATATTACTTAGGTGATTGTAAGTTAAGGTTACTGTAAACCCACAGATCCTCTTATTCTACGGAGTTTTTATTGATTTCCAATTCCTTAGTTCCTTGTAAATTTTTTAGTCTACGTTCTTCTGAATTGTTGTTAGTAGTTAACGTTGGGCCTACTGTGTTGTTACACTGTAGGCAAGCAGCGCTTCCGTCACATGGTTGTGCCCTGACTGTCCCCGACTGTTCTGACGCGGATAACAACAAGCATATGTGTAAGTTAGCTGCATGGTACTGAACACCGATCTTATGTATTAGCCAATATCGTAGCTAACAACTGTCTTTGAGAAAAGTGAAAGCGCGTGATCGTCAGCTCACGTCACTTCTGGCGCTGGGAGGACGCCAGTTCTTATGGTTTAGGGTTCGTAATGCGTATGCGCCATCATTCCTGCTGTATTGTTTGGTTATTTGGCTCATCTTCATGGGATTTTATATAATATCATGCGTACGTACGGTTTTAAACATCGTTGTTTCCATTGGTTAGCCTAAATTGCTTACAAGTGCACGGTCCGTAGACTAGCATACTGAAAAACTGCAGTGTCACAAATAAAAGCCGAGTTGGTAAAAGTGCACATTCTACGCTAGTTACATCGTACATTGTGCAATACGTCTGGCGACGACCGTAAGAAATGTTGGCGTGGCAGGGCAGTATCGTGGTCACTAGTTATGGAAGTTTTGGCCACTCCGCTAGTTAAAGTCGGAAGGTTTTACCCTCAGGATTGGCGGCCGCGCAAACATTAATCTGTTTGGCTTCAAACCGCCGGTGAATACCACTTCATCATCATTACTGACATGGTCGTTTCAACAATATTGCTGCTTCTGACGTTCGCCGCTACGTTTTTTTGCTCGTTTCATCCTTCATTTCTATGGTACTGTTAGGAACAAGGACATTACGGGCTCTTTTGTCCATGAATACTGCCTAGAAGTGGAGACAGAATCGTAATTTTTCTTTCATTTTCAGAATCCCTCCTCTTATAATCTGCTCAACTGGATACTATATTGCTGGCGCACATTTCAGCCTCCTGCCTGGTAACATGCTGACTTAATTCACGTGCTTATTAAGTAAAAACTAGTTTATCTTAAACAGCTGTCGTTTGCGGCCCCTTAATTTTCTGATTGAATTTTCGTTGCTACAAATTCTTTATTTCATCGCATCTAGTGTTTTGTTCGTCCGTTTTGTATACATCACTGGTTTTTCATTCTTACCGGTCGTCCAAGCTAGGTGAACTTTTTTTTACCGCAAATGTTCATAAAAAGGAAGTATGCCGAAGTCATAAGACCGGTGCATCTCCAGCTAGACATGGTATCACATCACACTCTGATATCACGACGCATTTGAGAGCTTATTGGAAGAGTTGTCAACAGAACACGTAGCACGTTAGTACAAACTACACCTGTCAACTCCTTATAGGTACCAAACAGGGTATAATGTACTTTGTGCTGAAAAATGCAAAACCCACATTTGTTTTGTGACCTGTTACAAAACTTGAATTTGCTACAACCTCATTAGATCAACGAGTATGACCCATTGATCCGGTTTTACAATCACTTGAAGTTTCCATAAGTCGAGATACCAGTTAGAATTAGGGATCCCAAACACCTACATACGAGGCGGAATATAGGAGAACATTTCTGCATGTACTACCTGATTTAAGCTCAAATTCAGACAGCCCTTGCAGACTGAAGGTGAAACATTCACAGCCTGGCTGCGATGATAAAGTACTAGTGATAGAAAGTTTCCGTGAAGCCAGTGTAAGTGAACGCGCAGTTGCAAACACTTTCGTCTTTTGTTTGTTTTATATTTTTCCTAAAAAATGGGACGTTCCTAGAGGCTGTATTTTTGAAAATGTTCGTGTGTTTCGATCCTGCAAGCTGATAGATAGCTGTTGGATTCGTTGTCGAATGAGGCAATCAGGTAATTCAGCTGAATTCGGATCGACAGGAGTTATCGATTTCTGCCCTGGTAATCTGTGGTATGCAACCTGAAGGGACAGCCTTCCTCTTGCTTCTGACTTTTCGTTGGCTACATAGTTTTTGATAACTGATGAGTAGTCGGGGATTTGGTTAATTTCAAGTTGAACATCACCCACAATTGATCGCAGCTGTCGCATTCCCATAGACTTTCCAGTCGGCCCCTTTCGAAAAGAAGCACTAGACTCGAGTTTCGCTCTCATTAGAGCTCGTCAGTAGTGCATATCCTTGCCACTGCCGGGACTAGAACTCCGGCCATGCTTTCATGAGGCAACCGTGTTTACCACTGCGCCATTGACCTCACATTAGGCACGACCGAATTATCATATGTGAACGCTCAACCACTCGCTTGT
>LOND01002991.1:10284-28625 GCA_014220965.1 Paragonimus kellicotti | reverse complement strand
CTTTATTTCATCGCATCTAGTGTTTTGTTCGTACGTTTTGTATACATCACTGGTTTTTCATTCACAACAACTGTTGACTTTTTGCATGATGAAATACAGCCCATCGAACCGTTGCTGGTGCACTATCTTGAACGAGCGGTCCTGTTGTTTGTGGACCTACAGAGCATGCTGTTGACTCGTCGTCTACTTCATGTTGTCCTAGACGATCGCCATTTGGTGGTGAGGTGTCAGGCAGCCTGCTTAAACAAACGCAGTGAGGGTAAACTGTTTTCTGAATTAGTAGATATGCTGGCCTTCTACACACACTTCCAGGTCGATGAGAGCACCGGGGACGCATTGGACGAAACCGAGATGGACAAAAGGTAATTTGCTATTTTACAGTACCTTCTGTTGCGATTCTTCCCTCTCGCTACTGCGCTTGAACCGGATGTTATAAATGTTAAGTTATTAGTGTTTCAAGTGCTTTGTTGTTACGGTACTCATCAACACTGTGCGCGTGATTGCAATGACAGTCGATCCCATTTCAGATGGTGGAAGGAACCCTACACTACATTGACACTATGTTGAGTGAACTGTATACAGTTGTCCACTAGGCAAACTGGGTCATCGCAAGTGTAACTGACGTTACAACAACAGGAACCGTAAAAGATTTCATCAGCTCTAGAGTCAAAATTGTGAGTAATGATCAGGTTGCCCGATCGTCTCGATAGGAGACACAGTTACTGTCTGTTAACTCCGCGATTAGGACTTCCTAGACAGGTCGAAATCTCCGGTCTCACTAAACCTGCTGGACGATATTTTTTGTCGATAGTTTTTATCTTATTTGACAAATTAACCCCCGTGATCTGTGAGCTGTTTGTCAAGTACACGTTTAAATTCTTTTCCTTAAATGTCCGACCAAGGACAGCGCACAATGTTGATGGTCGTAACAATCGCGGATTCGACGTTAGTCTGTTTTGACTCAGTACAAGCACACATATTATGCCACATCCCTTTTTGCCATCGATATGTTCGTTCTGTCTTATCGCTTTCATACATTCTAGTTCGTGCATTGTGTGTTACAGCTTCATCCATAATTGATGTCTGCTTTCTCATTACGTTTCTGACGAGAACATTTGGACTTTCGTAATGAATGCAAATTGTTGAACAGTTGTGAATGTAATTGCCAATCGTTCTTCGTTCCCCTTCTGTACAGACATTGCAGCCGTCTGAATGCCCTCCAGTTGAGAGCTTTCGCGCTCAAACGAGATAAGTTACTTTCATTAGCCGTCTCCCACCCAGCTGGAATCGAGACAGCCCAACTGCTACGCAAACAGCTGAGCGTCCTGAATACGGACGAGTTGCATGAATTAGCTGCCTCGTTCGCTCTGGTTGCTCCGAAATCAAACAGCTTTGAGAAAAATGATGACTGTCCAACACAGGAAAAGCGCTCCCGAATGGATTCAGATTCAACTGAGGCAAAGTTTTCTGCTAAAGAATTACGGGATTTTCTAAATGATCGTCTGCTGGACAAGGACATGCTACTACGAGTATGCTTCTCCATTTCCTTACTTGACTATTTTTTTTATCCTAATAATGGTGTGTTGTCGTGCATGACAAGGTGACGAAGCCTAGCCGGTTGGTATTATTTTTAATGTAACACAATAGTGTTTAGCGCCGAGGTTAGCACAGCATTAGTGACATCAGCTTTCATTCGTTCGGTGAGGCAACTTTTATGATGATAGCGTTGAGCACACGTGCAAATCTATATTCTTTTAGCCCGTCTATTGCTTGTCAACTGACGCTATATTCATTTTCGCGATACAGATACTTGTCCATCGATTTGCCCGTCGGCAGTCGGAGTTGGAACTCATCAACAACATGCCGTTATACCCGACAGAAGAGTTGTTGTGGGATGAAAACCGTGTGCCCACGCAATATTACTCTGGGGAAGGCTGTCTAGCCCTCCCTAAACTGGGACTGCAATTCCTCACGTTGCAAGACTATCTGTTGCGCAACTTCAATCTGTTTCGGCTGGAATCGACCTACGAAATCCGTCTGGTGAGTAAATATACCGTACGTTAGGTTTTTGTTATTTTTCTACAAATAGGAAAATCCATTCGAATTTCTTGATTGCAGTGTATATAGGTCTCTTACGTAGTAGATATCCCGCCGTCAGTCAGTCACTACCATCATCCTATGGATAAGTGGCAGATGTGCAGCAAAGTCTGCTGTCATATCTGGATCTCACTTTTCAAGAAGCGTTGTCACATCTTTGGTCATCCAGGACTCGTCTACCCCGCGATATCTTTCAGGCTTACAGTTGCAATCCATACGGTGCTCGTAAACATCATCATATAACACCTGATGGCTCATCTGCATTTATTTGCGCAATCTCTGATTCGTTTTACTTTACGATCTCTTAGCCGACTACATGAATTAATATCTATTCGCTCCACACCGTGCGTGTCGGGTAAAGGTTGGTCAGTGTGGTTACTCTCCTTGAAGGGCATCACTTTACGCTTCTCACTTTCCTAATAATTCTGCCTACTTTTACCTGTTTCTTTAGCTTTACTTTGTTATTTTGCCGGTTTCATAGGTTTGGAGAATTTTGTACATACTACTTCGACTAATCTGACGCATGTTCAAACTGTTTACATTCTATCAGTATGGTGGCTTTATGCAATATGATTGTTCAAAAAGCAGTGTATCTGTAAATACGTCTTCTTCCCTGGCTACATTATATTTTTCAATTGTCCAACAATGCAAAGGATATGGAAGATTCTGTTATGCGTCTGAAACCGTGGCGAGGCGAATTTGGTCAAGCCGTGTTTGACGGCTGGTCACGCATGGCTCTCACGATACAGTCTTTCAACATTGTGGAGGTCGCCAAACCGAATTTGGGGGCCAAACATCCAGCTCGGGTGAGGGCCGATGTGCGCGTTGCCCTCGCCGGGTTGAGGCCAGAGATCCGAAAAGGAGTGGCTTGGCCTTCGTCGACATGACCCCGTTTTCCTGGTTACTGTCAGGCCCACAAAAAACAAGGGTTGGAAGTAAGCATCGTTGTATAAGGTTTTTAGTCGTAATAAATGTTGAAAGTGTATCATGCTGTTCTGTTATAATCAGTCACATGTTTGCAAATAGCATAAGACGTGTATGATTGTATAAGATGGCCTTGAACCTTTGCACACGCCGTTTCTGGTGCGTTTCTTCGTTCTCTGTAGTGTGTATTTGTTACCATCGTTTGAACCTGATTCTGTGGTTGTTGTTTCATCTACCCACAATACATGCACCAAAATACTCGTAATGTCCATATATGGTTAGTATGTGTTGGGAGACGAATTCATCGAAACAATCTAATCAGGCTATCGGTGACGGCTGACGAAATCACTCATCATAGTAAACCAATAAGGCCATCGGTGACGGCTGACGAAATCATCCATCAACAAAGCACTGGCGTGCAGGTCGAACCAACCAGGAGGAGGCGTAAAGGTGAGCGTGGGTGTCGCGCTAGCCCGATGAACCAATCAGAGCGCAACGGCTATGGAATTGGCCCTACTTGGCCACTTAATCGCGCGAAGTGGCCTAAACAAGCGAACAGTGGTTCAACGCGTAAATGGCCATATTTGGCAACTATTTCATGCTATATATTTACATGCATTTCATTCATTTGTCGAACTTGAAGTAGGCAATACAGCGTGTTTTTCCGCAGTCGTGTTCTTCCTGAGTCCGCGCAAGTAGACTGGGTGAAGCCGCATAGCAGGAATCCAGGATAGCATTCAAGTCGTAATAGAACAATTGACAGAAGAAAGGCGCGTTATAACAGTATGTTAGCACCAACGATGATCACCCTAACTCGCATAAACTAGTGGTGAAATCAGTTATTCACATGCTAATTCATGGGTGTATGTTGGAGCTCTGTTAACTCCTCAACCGAATTGGGTCCGAGACGATATAGTGATGTATTTGTGGGTTATAATATCTCTTTTTGCAATAAGTAGACGCTTGTTGTTAACCGTCTTTCGAGCGCAATGCTCATAAGAGATTTTGCAAAAACCCAAGATGTGTGTTCCGTGCCTTTTATTTTAGTGAAATCACCGTTTGATATATTTGTCCAGCCTTTAATGCTAATTTAATAAGATCTTCTTAGCTACAGAATATCACCTATTGCACTCAAGCCAGCCGCCATAATTCTGTTCTTTATACGCCTGTTCAAGACTAAGCAAATTCACGTCTTCCCATTCTGTTCGTTTCTGCCGTGCTTTTCGGTTGTTAGGTACGATCCCACCGATCATTTTGTTCCTCAAGTTGGTTTGCTCTACGTCCGCGGCTGTGAAATTGAAGGTCAAGTGGACAAAGAAGGAAAACTTGTGCCGGATGAAGAACGTTTGGGTTTTTTACCGAAAAAAGGTGAGATTCTCGTTGTGCTCGAAAAATCTGAAGGCTGTTCTTTTACTCATGGTAAATCTTGTCTGTATTCAACATCGGATCACATAGGCGTTGATGTAATAGTCACTGGTGCATATCTGCAAATAAGGGGCACATCCCTACTTAACGATACATTTACTAAATCGACTTTCCTCTCGTTCTTTACCCTTTCCAGTTTAAGGTATCTCGATATCACTCGAATGTCTCGATGTCAATTTAAGATGACCAAGGTGACCAGATCTAAGCGAGCTAACTTTGTTTACTCTCCGCACCTGACGAAACCGCATCTTTTCACTCTGCGGAGGCCAATCAATCTCTGTGTTTGTCAGCCTACCCGTGTATACATTAGCCGTGCGACCCTGTTTGCCATTAAAATCCAGACAACCCCCATGAGAACATCTTAAGTTGACATTGAGAAACGTTGAAGTGTGATGAAGACATCTTAATCTGGAAAAATTATAGATCGCGTATAACGGCCTGACCTTAAAACCTGGGTATCGTCGGTATCTTATCAAAGAAGTGGAAAATTATTCTTTATTTCCTAGTTTGTTTTTCGTCTGTTAAGCACTTGCTACAAACCGTGAAAGAGGCTGATGTTTTCTAATAGTTGCTGTGTTGTAATTTGATCTACGGCCTACGAGCGCGTAAACAGACAACAGAATAACGGTTAGTGAAACGGTAGATAACGGAACGACGTTCAACGGTAATGAACAACTGACTACGAAGTAAGCACGACTAATTCGTATCTTCCCGGCCAACCCAACCACCTGAGGCTAACGCAGAAACACAGAAAAAAGACTGGCCTCCGGACAGAGCTCTTTTTATGTCACTCAGTCCGAAGACAACACGGTCACAAACTAGATCATATTTAAAGGGTTTGTGACCAATCAGAAAACAAGGACAGAAGTGGACCAGACAAAGATCCAGACAGTACAGTGATGTCCCAATTAAAGGACGAGCGTGTAGGCGGGGTGCCAGAAATTGGCACAACGGCTGAGAACGCTTGTGAAGGGCGGAGTGGCACATGACCGTGCCGACTATGAAGGTCACTTTGAACAGAATGAGATAGGCCTTTCCAAAGGCAAATGAAACGGTATTTTCGGGAAATTCGGGTTCTTCCCCGACGAGCTGTTTTCCGTTCCGTTCAATGCGAGCCATTCCTCAGTGACATTTTTTAGTCTCGGCACCTCGAAACACGGATTATGATTTCTTACTGATAACCACGAGATGTTTCCTTATTCTTGGAACAAAGCGTTTACTAGCACAATTGTATAATTTGGTCAGTTTGTTTACGTACACAATTTGTGATTGCTTGTAATTGTTCGAAGTCTCTTTTGTGAACGTATACGTAATGAATTGTGTAGAAATTTCATTTGCGGAACAACTTGTCAGCCGATCGAACCTATTTATGTTTCCCGTTGTAATTACTCAACAGAAGGATTCCACTTATATAAATATTAGAAAGTTTATGTTTACATTTTAATCTGGTTGGCAGCATTTTTGTCTTTGCTCGTTTTGCTATCTACGTATCACCCTATGCATTCATTACATTCTTGCTTGTCTATAGGCGAAAAGCCAAATCTTGTTGACACTCTTCCTACCTGGCGTGTCCGTCTTGATCCTGTTCAATATCAATTGGATGCCGAGAGACTGAAAGCGGAACAGACGCGAAGCGAAGTGTTGCGAGCTAAAGTGGCACGAGCAAAACGTGAGGGGCGCCCAGCCGAAGAAATTAGCGCACTCGAACTTCAAGCTGCCGAGGCTGAACAGAGCAAGCCGGAAGACTTGTATGATACGTTTAACGTGCTTGTCCGGCGCAAACCTAAGGAAAATAATTTTAAAGCTGTCTTAGAGACAATCAGGTAACTAATTGTGACTCATGGGTTACTTTTGTTTCTGTCAATGCTTATTTTGGCTGCAGACATTGTGTATGTTTGTTTTTCCCCATTATTGTTTCGAGTCGTTCAGGTTCCTTAAGTAATTGCTGGGTCTGAGCGTTGGTCCCTCGTCCATTAGCATTTCATCTCCTCATGTTTTCATGCCGGCGTACTCATATGGAGATTCTCTTCTGTTTGCCTAACTTTCACTTATTTCCCGTATATCATCTCGCCTGGCAACAGCCTGCGTCATCTGACTTCCAGCTGTGCCTGATCTGGCGCGTTTTTGCTTACAATAGCCTTTCATCTATTATTTTTCCCGCCCCCGATCTTCAAACTTACATTTTGATCAGCACGGTGATTCGGCTAATCATATTTTTTTGCTGTTCGTTTTCCCTCCACCTTGTAGAGATCTCATGAACACCCGCTCAGTGGTACCGGAATGGTTGCTGGATCTCCTGATGGGATATCTAGACCCGGCAGCAGCACACTATTCACGTCACCCTGACATCTACGAGGTCCGTCAAAACTGGTTCGATACCTTCCTCAGTTCTACTCATCTTCTCTCCGCTTTTCCGCAATACGCAATCGAATTTGTTGACAAGCGACGTCGCTACAGATGGGCTGATCAGGATGCCTCTCTAAAAGGTAGTGATGTCACAATCATAATTTTTGCACGTAACTTTGTCGTCCGTTCTCCTCATCGTTTCCTCCCTCTCCCAGTTACCTCGTTCGATAACTCAAGGATTGACACACAAGCTAACCGATATGTTGGAATTGTAGAAGTTGTCGATAATGACGACTTACTACGTTTCTGTTTTAGTGAACTTTTATTCCGATCTACAACTGTTTGATACTTTCAGTCATTTTGATTCTATTGCGCCAGCTACGTATCCAATGGGACGTTTGTCACTATTTTCTTATCGATTGTGTTTCCTGACTTGTTCTTCACTCCAAACAGAATGAGTGTGTGATTCTCTTTTATTTGTTGTTGAATAATATCATTTTGCTTGGACCTGGAAGGAAATAGCCAACATACTCCCGACGCTATCCCAGGTCATTCGACGAAGTTACCCACGTTATAAGCATGTTACTCTTAATTCAATTGCTTAACTGCTCTATTAATTGTGTTGCTCTGTTGCATCGGAAGCAGTAGTCAAATAACGTCGGAGATCGCTTTAGTCGGTTAAGATTTTCCTGTGGCACTAAGTGCGGATATGGTTGTACTGATATTGGTGGCGGGATTTCCATTACAATCAGAAACTTTCTTCAGCTGGTCGAATTCACAACTCGTCCGCCTACATTCTGTCTAGCCAACTTTGTCGCGCATAAGAGCAAGCCGAATCAAAAGGCCGCTTGACATTCGGGTGGATTGGGGTGGCTCGGTGTCTGGCTGTCGAGAATGCCGTACTCAGTTACGTTCGCTCCTGTCTGGAAAGCTTGATACGGCCTAACTCATGTGAACATGAATGAGTTTTGCTCCCCACCCCTACAAAAATAGGGTGCTATTTTTTGCAAAATTATGTTGCCACTTCAGTATTCCTTGGGTTGTGTTCACTACATATTTCCTATCTCCAGCTGTTAACTAGTGTGTTTGTCTTACCACGTGTTCATGTATTTCGTAAGGATATAAAGTCCTGTTGTGCTAGTTGTGTCGGTACTTCACGTTGTCTTCACGTACGTGGCTGTTGTCCTTTCAGATCACTCTGACGAACCCGGACCTCCACCTTATCGACTAACTTTCCCACCCCTGTCTGAGGATCCTACCGCCATAGCGAAGGCCATGGTCCCGACCGAAATGCTTACTGCATCTGAGCTGAATTCTGTTGTGAAACAAGATGTGAAACCCATTTCGGATTGCTTACCGAAACTCATGGCTGAAGCATACGATCCTCCTTTGCATCCGCCGTGGCACTTGCTAGCTCGTGCCGGCGGTCATATTCCAAACCAAACGTTTTCTGGTGGTAAGAAACCTGGTAACCGTGTTCCGTTTACGCCAGCCCAAATCGAAGCAATTCGCTCTGGGATGCAACCTGGCCTGACGCTGGTAGTCGGACCGCCGGGGACAGGAAAGACGGATGTGGCGGTGCAAATTATTCACAATCTCTATCACAACTATCCAAATCAGCGGTAAGTTCTTGAGGCGTCTGTGTTGTTTGTATTTGCTCTTCTAGTTTTGAGTGTGTTCCTGTCTTTCTGAGAAGGTCGGGTCACCGTGACAAGTAGACTCCGTTTTTGGTTTGATTCATCATTACCAAAATCAAAGCAACTCACGCTGTTTGGCACAGTTCATTGATCATTGTTGAGCTTCAGGATATTTGGTTGATATAAGTGGAACACAACTCATGTTTGGTCGCAGCTTTCGCGTTCAGCTAGGTTTTACAGCCGACTCCGTTCTAAGGAAAACATTAGATTAACTTGTCGTTTCTATTGGAACTCATCTTTTGTGTATACCGCCTTTGTTACAGTGTCATTTGAACCACGATCCGTGTTGACCGCTCTGCCATTGGTCCCATCCTAGGCACGACTGAGGTATCATATCTAAACGTCCCGCTACCTTTCACCATAACTGTTACTTAGCTTGCTCGAAAAGAGACGCATTTGCCACCTGCGAGCTTCCCTCGGCAAAGTGAGTGGTTTTCACAAGTCTCAAATTCCAATCCTGTTCCTCATAATTGACGTGCATTTGCATATGTGCCAAGAAGTCATTGATGAGCATGGGTTCCCGTAATCTTATCCTCAAGTTAGTAAGCATATTTAGGATAAAAGTTTCGCGTTGTCTCTGTCCCATTTAAGGAAGAAAGTTAAACTTAATTGGTCATGTGTAGAAGTCCGTTCATGGTTGGATTCTACAGTGTATCGTGTGTTTTCACCCATCGTTAATAGGCATACACTGATTTAGTTTCGAATCAACACTTTATGTAAGTCTTCCTACAGGCTGGTCGAGCCGCGTGTCAGTTCTGTAACTTGATCGTTTGTTAAGTGTTAGTCGTTTGCATGATGAAAGCCTCAGAAAAAATTAATTCAAGCCATTCAACTTCAGTGATCTGAGTGGCTATTCAACCGGTCCAATTCAGGCCACTCATAACAGTTTACGTGTATTGTTCAAGTAAACATACAAAACGCGTAGTGTTACGACGAATCATCCTGTTGGCATTTGATCTAATCTTGAAACCAGACACTAGTTTGATACCGATCGACGTGATGCATCTAAAGATGTCTATTTTTCAGGTGCTCGGATTTTCAACAGCCCAGTGATCATTCATACTGATGGAGGTACCTTTCGCCGTCGAATATCGCTTTTATATTCATTTGCTGCTGCCGTAAATGACGTATTCCATGGGGTCTGAATTTGAGTTTGACGGTCTTGCTTGTGGTTTTTCATTCGTGAAAGCACTTCTTTGTATCGCAATAACCATTCTTGCCACATCGTGAATAGCTGCTTTATTCGTTTATGCACGAGTCTTAGTAACCGATTTCTTTTACCCTTAGTACACGACCATCCTGGTAACTGCAGTTGTAAGTGTATGGCGATTAAGATGTCTGAGTTAAAAGCCCTGAAATTACGGTTTATTCGCACTTTAAGCCAGCTACCTCAGTCCAGCGAACGCACCTCTGAATGGCTGACCACTTCAGTAAAATGGAGGTACACCAAATGCTACCACCAAGCATCAGAAAGAACATGGACTTTCTACATAATCTGCTATTATGAATCGCTGCACAATTTAATGATTATGGAAGCCGTACCATCTCTCCGGACAAACCGAGTATTGTGTGAACAAAACTAGGCAATTACTTTCTTTCTCTGAATGTTGAAGTTCTCTTTTACCACTTTTTCGTTATCTTTCATTCCTTCTCTCATTTCGTCATGTGTTATATTCGTGTTAACCGGGATTTTCATTTCGATCATTGCCATTCTAACTTTTACTGTCTGTGTGACTTAGCCAAAACATTAACCACACTAGTACACATTTATCATACTGCGACATAAGTACGGCGTCAACAGTTCAGTGTCTAAGACACCCCTGACTTGCTGCTACCATGTTTGCCACCATAGTTTTACGTTGCTATGCTGACTCGCAAATAGTTGTCATCTCCACTGCCGTGAATCGGGAAAGGTGTGTTGACGCCGCTGTCAGTCGTACGGTCGTCTTGCTTCATTCTGAGCTAACTGTTCGGTTCGATTACTCTCTCTCTCTCTCTCTCTGCCTCCTTGTTGTATCACGTGACGTCTGATGTCCGAACCACAGTATCAATCATCGCCAGTGTAATACTCGGTGGGTCACATTGGTGCGCACCCACAGTGTTTGTGGTACGTATATTCACACTGGACCGAGCACAATACATGGGCTTAGGCGTCACAACGAGCAAACGGCTTAATACATATTTGAAAGCAACTCAATATCTCACCACAATAGTATTTTTGCCTTCAGTTCCGCAGTGTTTTTGGTGGTGTGTCGCAGGTGAGTTTTGTTCTTTAGGAAGTCGGCACTGTCTTTTGTCCTCCCCCTCAAAAAAAGTTCTATCTTTTTCACTGGTTTAACGTCACTATTGACAACTTTACACAACGTTTGCATCAGTTCTGTTCGGTTCGCTTTCAGAATCTTAATCGTAACCCATTCGAACCAGGCCTTAAATCAGTTGTTCGAGAAAATTATCGGGTTGGATGTGGATGAGCGCCACCTGCTACGTCTCGGTCACGGCGAGGAGAGTTTGGATACTGAAAAGGATTTTTCCCGCTATGGTCGTGTAGATTACATCCTCACTAAGCGCATCCAACTTCTGCAAGAGGTCAGTTCATTTTCGACCCACCCACTAAAGTGTGAGTAACCGACATTCTAAAATATGGGTCTTGTGATGATCCACGTTACGTTCCTTTCGAACTGGTATTATGAAATTTCCCTAATCCCATCACGAATATTTCACTTAGTAACGTTCGCTTCCTTGCTAACTTCACATTTCGAGCTCTGTACACTGTTGATGAGTTACATTGACCGCAACCGTTAACCGGCACAACGTTTACGTGCTCTGGACACAGATGCACGTGTAACTTATGTACAAAGGACATTTACAGGCAAGGCAGTATGTTGAATTTAGATTTACGACGATACACAAATAACCGAAGCACAAAATGGTCGGGTACTGCTCTCACGGCTGTCTATACTCTCCCACTTCGGCCAATCATTTGCTCATTAGGACGATCTCGTTACATCTTTCATAATTTACACATTCTTTCCTAGTTTTGATGAATGATGCAGGTCACCCAGATGCCAAAAAGGTTACGTATGCAGTGGGGAATTACCAGCCTAAATCTATCCATATTTGTGTTATCCCCAACTTCCTCTGTCACGTAGGCCGTGCCTGAAACGGGACACTGAGTTTCCGTCACTCAAACCCTTACTGTGTTATTTGGGGGCACCAGGGGAAGTATCTTGTAGTTGGCCCAGATTTTATCGTGTGTGTGCCCGTCTGTCTGTGTTAATAGACAGTTCATGTTAACTTTGCGACTGTTTCGGTAAGTAGACCGGCAATAATTGAGTCTGTTCACATAGCCTTGATAACATTATCCGAAATTTCAGTGTTTCGTCTGTTCTTATATCATCATGTTTCTATATCCCATCTGTCTTTCTATCTTCCTTTTCTATTTTCTTTTAATCAAGTCACTCGTACATGTATGTTCAAGGCGTTCGAATTGTTATTGCCAATTAACATTAGAGAATGTGCCCCATTCATTCTGTTGTCGAACTTCTGGAAGTGAACCATTTGTTTCAAAAGTGCTAGTGCCCTAGGGATTCCATTCCTAAATCACCTCCCCCACTTGGGCCAGCTTCGCCGTTACTTAGTTTCGTCTGGCAGAAAATTATAACTAGAACATTTGATTTGGCGGCCGCGATCTGATGGTTGGTCAAACCTTTTATCGGTTCGGACCTTGAGATGGGATGGTGGTTTTGGTTGGTATTATGGTCTCTGTTTACCTATATTAATTGAGTGAAGCCGATCTTTGCAGCTTCGGCTTGTTTGCGATTAATTTTTCTGTCAAGAATGCCGTATTAGCTCGCAGTACATTCAGCAATGTGTTTCCGCGCATCGGCAGGCGGTCATCCGGTGGATTGTTTAAGTATCTAGATCATTAACGCAGTTGTTGCTTTGTACTAACTTCTAACTTCACTAGTCGTTGACGCATAATTGCGGTCTGTAGTTAATCGAACACTAGTCATATGAGGCTCATGATTTCTAAAGAACTTGCTTATCTTGTTGACTCACTTTTGGTACGTCGTTTTTTTTCTGGTAATGCATCACCCGTTACAGACAACTGCACTAGTTCATTTTTTCTCATTCTATTCTAGGTGATGCGGTTGGCTAAAACCTTCCATCAGTCAATCTCCGCGGTGGACCCCGCCCTGGAAAACACCCCGGAGGGTCTGGCTGAGCTAGATGCTGACCTATCTAACATAAACATGCATACGTGTGAGACCGCACAATACTTTTTTGTTCAAGAAGTGCTCGCACGTTGGGAAGATTTCATCAGTAAAATGACTACGGCCGACATTAAACAACCCGGTTCAGAAACCAACGCGGAAACCACCCAAACAGATGTGAATGCGACGACTTACAATCCAACTTTGATTCGCGCCCACTTTCCTTTCATGGAGTTTTTTACCGGTCATGCCTCCCCACCGGAAGATGTGGTGGTGCAGTTATTCCCGGTAATAAACGAGTCCCTATCTAGGAACAGGTTGAAATATATTACTAACTTGTTTACGCGTTAACGTCTACACATACAGATGGAGCTTCCCAGTCATAAATCTGGCATGTTAAATGTGAATTCCCTCTAATTACACACGACGCTAGTCATCGATTCATTGTACAAAGGCTCCGTCCTAACTGCCATGGTATGTGAAGACCTGAGATTGTGTTGTAGACAGATGAGCGCATCAAGCTGTGATGCTGCTAGTTGAGTCCACACGAACTAAGAGACCTTGAGAGCGGCGGAATTCTTGTTCTGTTACCTAAATGTTCGATGTTGAGTTCGTCCTGCTTCCGTTCCCGTTGCAATATGTTACATTTGGAAATTTTGATTTGATTTAGTATAGCCTTGGTATAACTTTCTTTGTTTGGCAGCGTTCAGCTTTGCAGTATTTCATTAGCTTTGTCACTCATGTGATTCTTATCATGACTGCTGTGGACATACCGTTCGTTGCTATCTATTATAATTTTTTCACATCGTGAATACGTATGACTCGTATTATGTGGTTCTTCGGGTATCTCATCGACATACCACGCATGTATTTATGAACATTTCATCGTGATTGTTATCATCTCCGACTGCAACGTCGTGGTTTCCTACTTCGTCTGACTATTTTTCTAAAGTTGGTCACCTTCTGCTTGTAATCTTTTTCCGCTTTGTAACCATACCTCCCGATCCATTATGTTTCGAACCTAACAGGGTCGTTGCCATTCCGAAGACATGGCCATGGCTCGCGCTTGTTTTCACTACCTCCATTCTATCTTTGTGCAACTGGACGAGTTCCGTGCGTTCGAGCTGATGCGTACCGGAACCGAACGAGCGAACTATTTGCTCGTACAAGAAGCGAAGATTATTGCAATGACTTGCACGCACGCGGCTCTACGACGTCGCGATCTAGTCCAGCTTGGTTTTACGTATGATACGATCTTGATGGAAGAGGCGGCACAAATCTTGGAAATCGAAACTTTTATACCACTGCTGCTGCAAAATCCGGATTTGTCGGGGAGAAATCGTCTGAAGCGTTGGATAATGATCGGCGATCATCACCAGTTGCCTCCGGTTGTGCAAAATCAGGTAAGCCAATATTCGTAGATGTTTCGTAATCTGATTCTCGTTTCGACTCATTTTCACACTATCTATCTAATAAGTGTATAGGGTGTTTCTTATTTCGGTGCGCGTTACATAGTGTTATGACAAGGTTGCGTCTGCACTACACTGCTCATGAACTACGGACTGCTCATTCAGTCGCAACACGTAGCTGATGCTAGTATTGCCCACCGGTTTTCTCTCGTTGATAGCCATTTCAAGGACACCATTCTTTTGTTGATCTGCGGCTGTTCGATATGATGGTGAACAGTAATCCATATTGTGAGACATCAGATGTCTCATACACATCGACAGATGCGATGCGCTGACTGGGTCATCGTTTCATTGGTCGGCTGCGGACACACATTCTATCGAGTGGATTGATCGACATACTATATCACTGAGTGTTTGGTGTGCTGACATATCACATTGTGATAAATGTCGCCATTTTGACACAAAAGATGTTGCACGTAAAATAGAAAGCGATCAAAGGATGATCGGTGGAAGAGACAGCGAACATCTGCATCGGTTCGTTAAAGTACATCTGCTTATATCAGCACCGTTTCCGTGTGGCCCCAATTTTTTTTTACCTAGGGTTGGTTCAAACAACGGTAAAAGAAATTCGTGAAATCCGACTATGTGCCTAACACCCATATCGGCTTCCGACTTTAAGTGGCTGGTACAGTCACCTGCAGTTGATATGAACCGTGAAATACTATGCTGAACTTCGTCAACAGTGTGCTGAGGTTATCTGAACCAGTCGGTCCATGTTCTGACCTTTATACCTGGAAGGAATGTGCTAGAATGTATATCTGTCCTTTTCAGCTTGCTAACAAATGTGTCGCATGCATGTTCAATTGTTCTCTTCTCTCTTCCCATATAGGGTTTTTTTCCTTCGTGGTTGTGTGGCAGTTAAGCATCAGTGTGAACCACTGATGTATTGCTGTCTATGATGATGATGATGTGTGACCATACCCCAATTTCATTCCCATTCCTTATAGGCTTTTAACAACTATTCCAACATGGGTCAGTCCCTGTTCACGCGGCTTGTAAAGCTTGGAGTGCCTACAGTCCAGTTGGATGCTCAAGGCCGAGCCCGACCCAGTCTGGCCCGCCTGTATAGCTGGCGCTATCGAAGTCTACACGATCTACCGCATACGATCGTGGAGCCAAAGTTCCGTTTGGCCAATCCTGGTTTCCGTTACGATGTACAGTTGATCAATGTGGACGACTACAAAGGTTAGTCTACCCGAATTAGCGTTTGACCTCGTAGGTTAGTAATGCTTAACTGGTTGTGTGGCAGTTAAGCATCAGTGTGAACCACTGATGTATTGCTGTCGATGATGATGATGATGATGATGAGGTTAGTAATAATGGTACGTTTTTACCATCGATTTCTGCGAAATAAGTTCGCGCCACACACCCTTTGTTTGTTTGGTTTAGATAATTAATTACGACTTGCTTTCTGATATTCACCGAAAGACACTGTGCACAATCTCAGTAGATTGTGGATCACAACCTCCGTACTAATTGGAAAGCCTGAATGAACGTTTTTCGCCATTCATTAATTTTTCATTCTCCCCACGGATTCCGCAACCGAGACGGCTATTGAGTCGTGTCCATTGACTTTCATGTTGGTTGCACTGGTTGAATAGTAAGTGTTTGCTGTTGCTGTTCTGTCGTGGCTTTGTAACAGTTGAAAGGTATCACTACAAACAGATAAATTGATGTGGCAGGTCACAAGAATGAGAAGGATTGGAATCGTGACCTGAACCGTAGGCTACCCTAATTATGTGCTTGTCACTTGTTGAGCACTATTCGTGAGCCGTCGTAACTTACGTATCTCCGTTGTAATTTTAACCCTTGACCATTTTACGATGAGACAGTGTATTCCGGTTTCCAATCTATCGGAACGCGTGTGTAGTACAGGGGTTTATCGAGTTCAAGGGCCAAACTTTGGACTCCCCGTGTGTCGCGCGCGCCTGATTATCACGCCATGTCTGTTTCTTGCGTGACACATAATCGTTCAGGCAGAATGCTTACATGAAGATTGCTCAGTGCTGCCCGATCACACCTGAATGCGGAATGTTGTTGCTTCCTGGGCCAATACTAGTGTATACCCAACAGATTGACTTAGATAATTAAATTCTGCTAGGAACTCCTGATCTATGAGGCCACTGTTTAGAATAAACGGACGTTGTTCGCGTTATCTTCGCCGCACTTTCTTTGTGACTGATTATTGGGAAACCGTCAGTTGCGTGTTTGGTTTATGAACTACTGTTGGACGTCATCATTCACTGTGTTTTTAAAACCCTCTCACTACGTTTCTTCTTATCGTCGTAGGTGTTGGTGAATCCGAACCTAGTCCATTCTTTTTCCAAAATCTTGCGGAAGCCGAGTACATTGTGGCCGTATACATGTATATGCGTATTTTGGGCTACCCGGCTGAGCGCATAACTATACTGACCACGTATAATGGACAAAAACATCTTATACGGGACGTCATATCTGCCCGTTGTGCGAACAACCCACTATTGGGATCTCCCGACAAAATCACTACCGTAGATCGATTCCAGGTCAGTTGAATGTACCGATTTATTGTGTTATTTAACATATTTCCATTTCATCTCGGTTCACATCTTCAATGCTACTTTCCTGTTTCGATCACTCGATGTTGTGACGTAGTTTTAATATGTCAAAACCCTGTGATAATTACGGTGTCTTGTATAGTCGTTTGGTCACACCCTAGTGCCCTCGTGTTTCGACACACGCGTTATCTGAGTGGCACTGATTAAAACCGGTTGTTTTCGGTGCTCCGTGTATAACACTAATAACCTTCGGTTCTGGTCATATCTGATATAGTGCACGTAACGGACAAATTCATATAAGATTGAGACAGAAGCGTCATTGGATTACCGGTCGTTATGCTCACTCAGACCGTACGAGTTTTTAGCTGGTTAAACTCAGAATTAAGAATGTCAGTCCATCGTTTGCTACACTGTGCTCGCTTAATCTTGCTTTTAGCTTGCTTCGGTGTTATCAGCTAGTGATTTGGCGAAGAGAGGTAAGATCGGCCGCTGGTTATTCAGAGACTGCTGAGTTTTTTGGCTCTATTGACATCTAGCTGAAGACGTTTTGGGATACTATGGATAGTTGGGTCCGGGAGACACGAATGTGGCTGTTGTGTGGCTAAGTTGTCTGTGAAGTGTAGGCGGTTAACGAATCAGAGGAGTGAAATTAACAAACTGTCCTACAGATGCTCTCTCACTCTAACCTGTAAACTGATGGTTTATTTGTAATGTGTTGACATCCCAGTTTTCATAGTCTGAACCTAAACGCATGGGATTTTGTATTTAATCCTATCCCATCATTATCAGTTATTCGCGTACCTCTGTCGATGAACACTTGCCCAGTGTAACGGGTAGGATTGTTAACTGCCAGATGAACTGTAGTAGTTACTCTCATGTGTACAAGTTACTCACCGTATTTCCTGGTTTTGGTGTTCCGATCTCTTATATCATGTAGCCATGATACTAAAGCTGGACTCTGTTAGTGTTGTGTGGACAGACACTGCCACAGATAAGGTAGCAAAAGGCCCTCACTGTGATTAAATAAACCTTCATTTTTTGCACTAAGTGTAAGTTACCTTGCATGTTTTCTCATGCAGTGACATTGAACAATTGACTTTGTCATGCGTTCAGTCATTAAGAATAACTCTTGTTTCCGCGTAAAGTTATCATCGTAGGATTGTTGACGCTTTTTATGAGCTTTCATTGTCTTGTCTTATTCATTTATTCATTCATCTATCATTTCCCAGATTAATTGCAAGATCAGTGCCAGTCCGAACCGTTATACGTTCAACACTGCTCAGCGCCGAATGTGTGTCTGTAGTACTTGGAATTTCTATGATTTTATCAAGGGGTCTGCTTGTATTCCTTTTATGTTGATGATTTTGGATACCCCCGTTGTTACACGGTACGGTCGTTGACTGCGTCACCCATTTAGGCTTAGCTAGATCATATAGGGCCTTTATCGTTTCGTACTGTTTTCATAAAGTAGTACCGTAGCTACTGTTGATTGTGATCTCATTTTGCGCGTTATCAATTGTGTGTAAGCATGTGGCACGAATGTTTGTCTAGTGAATACTGTTTACCTGAGATTATTTTCCACGTACCCAGGGTCAACAAAACGATTACATACTGGTATCACTGGTTCGAACACGA
>LOND01002991.1:0-10024 GCA_014220965.1 Paragonimus kellicotti | reverse complement strand
CATTTGTATGAAGTTGTCCGCTTTACCGGTGCTTATCACGTATGTCACGTGTCTCTGATCATCGCAGCAACATACCTCTTTAAATGCAGTTCGCCCTGTGTAACATGGGTTATGGCATATCACGAGTGGTTGTCGTGAGTTCGTTGGAATATTCATACTTTTCGACTGATCTACTGTGCTAAGTGGTCTGCGAAGCATTCCTGATCACCGTAGATATTTTTCAACTTTTCTCACGGGACTAGCTAATTGTGTCATAACTTGACAGAAGCGTGTGGCAAACTCAATCGTTCTGTTAGTTGATTCGTGCTTTGATGACCTCGTATGCTTTCTCTTAAACCCTATGTAACTTGGCAATATCTATTTCATGTGTGCCATAACACTAGACATTATGGTGGAGTGGGTTGGATTTACTTCCAGACAACATTTATTGTCGGTATGTTATTTTAATTTACTAACACCCTCAGAGACTTCTCGATCTGACGCAAGAGAGACCACTTTCTCAAAATCGATAGAATAACAATGTTCATTCATTTATTCATATATACCGGTCTTCAGCCTGGCTAGACGGTTCTGTGGCTGGGGCCGCCGCTCACCTAAACTGTGA
Organism: Paragonimus kellicotti; assembly: GCA_014220965.1. Lineage (NCBI taxonomy): Eukaryota > Metazoa > Platyhelminthes > Trematoda > Plagiorchiida > Troglotrematidae > Paragonimus > Paragonimus kellicotti. Next base: position 9,420 of record LOND01002991.1, on the reverse strand, counting down.
CGTGAGATATCCTAGAAGAATAAAGCGTTGCTCAAAAGGTTACTTATTGATAGAAAGGGCATAAGCGGAAAAATTAGAACTAGTATGAACGCAGGTACGTCACTGATTTGCGACACTGCCCTCTGGAATAGTGTTTCTAGCCAACGACTTGAGTGATCATAAGGACCCCGGCCGAGCAGCCGACACCTACTCACTTCACTCAATAGAACACTGAAGGTTTTGGTGCTCGGCCACCACGCGGTTTTATCCAACTGTTAGTTGTCTCAGTATATAAGACCCGATTCGGCAAACGCTCAGCTGGCATTATTTCTGAAAGCTGTCACTCGCCTGCAATATCTACTTAGATTTGTTCCTAACTTTCCGGATTACGCTTCCCTTTTATCAGGATCCACAACGAGCGGCGGCCTCAGCTTCGCAAAGACTTCAGACTGATTTGCTCACACAACCCCCGCTGGTAATCAACGACATGGTTGACATGACTACCTATGTTCATAAGCTTTACGAGGAACGAGTGAGCGCCTTGTTGGCCAGACTAGAAGCCAAAAAATCCCAAGCAACCAAACCGGCCATTGATTCCTCAATCAAGTCAACCAAACCGGATGTACAAACCACAGAAGCGCTCACTAGTGAACCCGCACCCGAAATACAAGCGCCACTCACTTCTGATATTGAAATGGTGCCCGCCGCCCTTGAGAAAGCTGAGCTGTCTTTTGATTCGGCTACTGAATCAGTCAAGTCGGTCAAAGATGTTCCTAGTCAAACAGCGTCTTCTGCCGATGTTTGATGTTAACATACTCACTGAGCCTGCATCTTTGTATACAATATTGTCTAATTGGTTTTTATCCTCATGCACATAAAGTCGAATATTCTCATTTTAAACTGCAGCGCGTTTTCTTCTGATGATGGGGGCCATCCGCTTGATGATACCCAAATCATCATCATCATCATAGACAGCAATACATCAGTGGTTCACACTGATGCTTAACTGCCACACAACCACGAAGGAAAAAAAAACCTATATAGGAAGAGAGAAGAAAAAAAGGGAAGTGGACCTAACTACTAAAAATAGCTACGTCTATATTCAAACATACAACATCAAGGCGCCTACACCTTGCAAACAAACAACCGAGCTGTAAGTGAAAGTAAGGCGTCATCAGCAAAACTGTGGGATGAACTGCCTGAAGTTAAAGTGAACATTTGGTATGTACTGAAATTGATAGAAGGTTTAGAGATCATTATGTGGAGGTAGCATTCGTGTTGTCAACACTAGCCGCCCGGACATGACTATTCCGACCCTGTCGATGATTGAATCGGAAAACTTGAGACACGAGACTGTAACCTACTCGTCACCCTTCTCTCCGTAACATTTCATAGCATGAAAATCCAATCAAAGCTCTGACAGCATTTCTTTTTTAAAATAAGCCACCATTACTTTCAGTTATACGCTTTCACGGTAGTATGCACCCTCACGTGAAGTATTTTCGTGGAGTTTTATAAAGCTGAGTCACACAAGCAAACTCTGCTTTATCATCCGAAATCGTGGTCGAGCAGCAGTGCCGATCTTGAGTATATGGCTCAAGTGAATCTCAACTCTCGATTGTATCCACGATACGGCTCAAAATTGAAAATAATGATGATGCCAGGTGGATTTGAAAGTGTCTGAAGTCCACCAAAGTGAACAGAAAACTGTTGATTATGTTCGTATTCTGTGATCCGATAGGGTTGCGTCAGACTGTTTTGAATTAAAGAGTACATAATATACTAATTCACCAGGTTGTCAAGTGGGTAACGGGGGCCATGATAACCTTAAGACACGAACAAATGTCCTCCGATGCACAATTTTGGTTTGCATAAGTGATTTCCGCTCACCTGTGAGGTGCTCGGCATGTAGCATTTGACTCCAGTGAATTAATGAGGAGGCGAGCGGCTGAGGGTTAGTTCCAGTGAAACCGGGCGTCATGAGTCAGAATTACACTCCAAGTGGGCTTCACCTCGCCCTTAGTCAACCATTTGGAACGGTTTTCCTGTATCCCCTGAGAAAGGCACCTGGTTGTGCGACCAACGTAACTTGTTCGACCTGGCTTGAAACAGTCATTATACTCCTTTTTCAGTTACATACCCCGGGCAGAAGAGAAACCGTCCTAGTTTGTTTCACAGAGCTATGTAGATGTCTACTGATTATACGATTGAAGCGGAAATTATATTTTTACGACGATTATTCACTGAGGACGCCTACCCCGTAAAATTTCTTGACTGACAGTATCGAAATTTAAACTTCCATCAGAAGGAGAGAAGTTTTATATGCCGTTGAATTACAGTGACGAGGCGTTGGCTGAACTGGTGACTTGTAGAACTAATAATATAATTGAAAAGATCTTCAGTGTGGTACATTTGGGAACCTCGTTCAGATCCAGCCCGGTAGTTTACATATAATTCAAAGGCTGCTTAAATTTATGAACTTATTTTCATTTACTCTTTCCGATGCTGCTGTGAGGTAGGTTACTTCAGTCACACAACCTGGCACCTTCTTCAGGGTATAAGTGAAAACTACTTCATATGGCTGACTAAGGGCGAAGCGAAGTCAAGTTTCTAGTTCAACCCTGGCCCGCCTCATTGACTCGGGGCACCAAGTCTCATCGAAAGTTACTTTCTAACCTGTTCACCGTTTGCACAGTCGATCATCCACAGGAGTCGAACTTCATATTCTGTGCACTGCGGATGCGATCGAAATTCGGCTGCGCGATCCACTGTTGCGCATTCACATAAAATTCATCCGAACCCTATGGTGACGATAACCACTGGCCATTGTCTTGGCAACTCCGGAGGTCACTTTGGTACCTAATTACCTTCCATCTCTGGATCGTTTGTTGTAATTGTGTGACAAATCGCTCCTGATTTTGTTAGCTTGACAACCATTATGTAATTTTCATGTGGTCGACCAGATGATGAATAGCCGGGAACAGACCGCTCACTGGATCACCATTTACTTCTGGTGCTTCGTCTCTATACTTTTGGACGGACATTTCCTGTGGTCAAGCCGTTGTAATGATAGTCGGAAACAAAATATGGTTGAAGCAATTAATCACCCGTTTAATGTGAATAGAAATCAGTAATTTGTTTTATTATTTTTTCGGAAGAAATGCAAAACAAGTCAAGTAGAAACTGGTTGGTTTGCACGAGGCGCAGACGATTTATCCTGGTTGGACGGATTGTCCTTCTTCTCCCGTTCTCTCTGATACTCATTCTCTATTCTGTCTTTGAGGGCCTTGGAATTTAGAATGCTCTGAAACGAAAACAGTGGCATAGATATGAACTTGCCTAAGCTACAACCGCTCGGACGCTGACCCTTAAAATGTAAGCATTATTAATAAACGTATAGAAATGGAACGTCCATATTGTCTTCTAGGCGATCTGTGCAGTCTTCAACTTTGTAATTAGCGCGTCTGGCATAGAAACCTACCCGAGTCGGGCCTGAACATTCATACAGTAACCAATCTCGTTCATTTTCAGGTGTGAGTATTCGGTGGTGTACAATGTGACGCCTACGGCGCTGTGATTGGTGCACTCGCCTGATGAGCACGGAGACCGGGGCTGTGCTCCCGATCGAAATAATGAAATGCACTACCGATCAACGCAGATAGGGAATGCTTCTTTCCCAAGTGTACAGCTGAAACGTCTCTGAACGCTAAATTGGTGGTCAGCCGTGAGTGGTCTTCGAGTTGTACTTACACGTTTTTGCTACACTATCGGTGGCAGATTTACCATCGTGAACGGCAGAATTTCAGGTTAGTCAATATTTATCCTGGTTTTCGTCTGACGGCACTACTTCGCCTATCGCTGCCACACTTTGAGCATAGACACGCAAGTACTGTACAACCACCTCGCAAGCAGGTAGGTCAGATTTCCCTGTGTATTATTCATTGTTTCTATGACCGACGACGCCTTTGCTGGATTTCTACATCATCTCATCCTCAGTTGGGGCGTGGCGCGTGGTCTCTGCAAAATTTAATGCCCCCACGACATTCCATTTTGGTCTGTCAAGCAGGATTTCACATGCGCATATTCCCTTTTACGGAATGTCTCTCAGACTTGCGTTGAGGCACGGCCTAGTATGTGGCGCTATGATCTCCGAGGCCTGTTTGACGTAAGAAATTTGAACGGACTGACAACATTCAGCTTATATGTGGCTTTCTGTGACACGTGCTAACGATCATCATCATCATCATCATATCAGCCATGAGCCTGACCAAAAGGTACTGTGGCTCGGGCTGCCGCTCACCTCAACAGTGACGTGGAATATCCTAGAAGAAAACGTTACTAAGAAGGTTGAAAATTAATAGAAGTCTAAGCAAAAGAACTAGAAATGGTATGGATGCAGGTACGCCAACGAGCACTCTGTGATACAGAGGCTGTAACCTTAACCGTTGAAGTAAGAAAAAAATCTTCCGTTTGAATCAGCGAATTATAGGTATGCTGGACAAATCTAGTGTTAAATGACTGAATACATTGGCTTCCGAACATAAACAGCACTACTCCAGCCATGAGTGAATGACCCGATTGCTTTGTGAGTTTTGTGGACTTTACATTAGTGTGACCTAGATCCTCTAATTCGATTCGATGTTCGCTTTCGCTCCCTAAAACCAAGTCAACTTCATTTGCATCATATAACCCTCTGCAATATCGAGACAGACAATCCGATGATTGGTCAACATGAGATCTCCACGCGATGTACCTGTGCTTACTTTCCCGAGGGGCACCATTCTGAAACGGACTAACACCATCAGTTTACTGTGTGCCATTTCGTGGGATTTTACATTGCCTGCGTATATTTGGCTGTGGAAAGTCTGACACATTGATACATCACGCATCAGCTAGCACTGTTGGTTATGGACATAGAAGATGTAAGCTTATTTCGTTGGGATCTTTTCTCCGCCACATTCACACGCACGTGGAGGAGAATTGAGCATACCGTTTGATGCGCTGAGTATGTCTTACTGAAGTGAATTGAGTTCCTCGTATAGCCAAATTTATCCGTAAGAACTCACTGCCACAATCAAACTTTTAAGTGGAAATATGAACAAGGATACGTCTACGAAATGTATCTACATTTTCAGATGGACAGGCTGTCAAAGCTGTAGAGGACAGTTTTCCGCTTAAAGTGTGCTTTGGAAAGTGCCGACTGTGGCGTAAAGCTGTAAGTGCCCTATCAAGGTTTTCGTTTGCATTGACTTTCCTGTTTGCACGCCACAGTAATGCGTGATTTAACGGCACATTTTGGAGAAGGCCTGTTATGATGAAATCGTCCAAATCTGGACGGGAAGTTTCTCGGAATCGAGACTTCACCGTGGTTACCGGCAATGTTGATATCGCGCTCTCGATTGCTGCGGTGCCTCGTGATTATGCCGTTTGGATTAGCATATTTACCGTCTTATGGAAGGCTGACTTTTATTGGTTAGTCGTCAAGCTGAGAGGAACTGTTGAATTATACGCAACGAATTGATTTCATTTTTTTGGTCAGCTGGCAACGACATCCGAATGATGGAGCTGACAAATGTCGATGAAACATACTTAATTTTGCTGAATCCTTTATGCCCGAAGTTACGAAGTAAGTGTGATGAATTCAAGCGCCGTCATCCAGAGAAGAGGGAAGCGATAGTTTTAGCTTTAATATGTTTAAAGCAGGGTTCCATGAGACTGGTTCTTTGGGTGAAAGAGAGAGGTTATCTACGTTAAAAACAGTTACCACTTGTAAATCAGCTCAGCAGCTCTTTACAAGACGGCGGTAGATCTAGCGGATACCATGCTACCTTGTATTCTGTCTCTACAAATATTTTTAGTGCGATTGCTCTAAAAGGCATTGATGAACAAAAGCGGTTGGGTTTCGCGAAATTGTTTCAAACAGCAATAGTTCGGCAACCATGGTTAACGGAATATATAATCTTCGTCGATGAAGCCACTTTCTACCTTCATGGTGGTGTAAATACTAAACAACAGGTCTACTGAACCCAAGAAAATTCACTCATACTAAAGGAAGCGCACCTCTGCTTTAATCCAAAAGTTATTGTTTGGCTTACGATGCATAACACCAGTTCGTTGACGTCGAACTTTTTCAAGGGCGTGTTGAATGCGGCAGCTCACATGGGACTTCTTTCTGAACTTCTTTGTTAATACCCTTAAACCTTTGCCCCCTAACGATGGAGTCGAATTCAGTTTCAACAGGATTGTGTTTCAGCTCATATAAAATCTGTTCGTTCGTGGCTAAACCAAAGGTGTCCTCAGAGGTAGCTTAGTTGAAAGTGGACTTGTTGAGTGACCTTGAAGATCACTTGATTCAGCTTCCTTAGGTTTTTCCCATGATACAGACTGGTCCATGGTTTATAATCCTCAACTTCATTCCATAGCTAGGCTAATGGAGAATGTAACAACAAATTATCAGAAAACCATCATTGAACAGGTTAAAAATGTTCATCAACCTATACCGCGGCGAATTTACAGGTACATCTAAAATGGAGGACACCATTTTGTTTCTTTGTGAACGCAAAACGGCCACTCTTCAAGGCTACATGTTATGGTTCACCAACCTTTTTAAAATGTTCATTCATTTAAATCGGACTGATTTAGCAATTAAAAACTATGCGCTCTAATCTAAGCACACACTAACTTCAAGGGAGGCATAGTACATAGGCCAAGTTTTAGGCCGTTATCCCCTTGTGTTTGCCCCGGAGGAAATGATACGGGCAATAGGGTATTCGAAATTGCTGATAGACTTTTCTGCGCTAAATCCTCAAAGTGAGTTTTCTGTCTTCGTCTCACAGTTTGATTTGAATACCTTTTAATATAAGCCCACGTTTAGTTTTCAGGTTTCATGATGATCTATCAGCCTCTAATCTCTCCATCATGATGATGAATCTCTCCACCACTACACTAGTATGATCCATTTAGTTTGTATGATCCTAGAGGTGTACGGCAATATTGGAGAAACCTGACACCGAGCCCGTTAATAGTAACGTCGGGACATCCTAGAGTGGAAAAGTATGGTTCATGTTAAAGTTGTTCTTCATACAGCTTCGTGTTGTTTGTTTGAACATTCACTAGAGCTCTTTGGTGCTTGACTAGTGTGAATAACCATCTATTCACCCAAACACCCCGGCTTAAAATGACCAAAGTACATTCTTCATCGTGCCTCCTGTTATCGTCATTCTTAGCGTGGATAGACTGCTTTTTGTTCAAAGAACCAGTTTCAGGGTACTGCTGCTTTAAACACATTAATGTTATAACTGTCGTTTCTCGTTTCTATTAATAGTGGTGCTTGAATTTATCGCACTTACTTCGTGTTGTGTCGCACATGAGTTTCTTCTTCTTTCTCACTACACTAAGTGGACGCTGTTCCTTTGGCGTTCTCACGTGCACATATCTATTTATTCAGTTAATTTTCTCACTCTGGAAAACAATTTGTAACACAACCTGTGTGCAGCTCTGTAGCATTGATTATCAAGAGCGGATGTTTGTCTGTTGGTTAGGAAATAGCATTTCGTCACAGGACTCACTTTAGATGTGCGCGGAGTGGAAATCAAAGTGATGCATTTGATCGTTGGTGTGAAATGGAAGTGTTTGCTGTCAGGGGTGTTGTGGAACCCGATAGAATAGCCAGTGATCCAGTGATAGCCTAAGCTAGTGCTCAGATCCGAACCCAAGGTGGATAATAAAATATGTGTTCTGATAAAGAATGTCTGAAGTGTATCAGTAATTCATATATGCTTGCGCCGACTAATACGTTTGACTTGGTTTCCGTTCACTGGCCGAATCTACTCCATAGCCCACTATCAACAATGGTTACACAGTTTATCTGTTACTGAATGAGGGGCTCGAAAATTCATTCGGATGACAAGTTGAAACACCTAGACTTTTGCTCACCTGTTTTGGTAGTGAGAGATACTTCGGTAATATTTCCGTTCGATTACTCTGTTGCAAATAGAAGTGTCGCACAGAAGCAACGATGTCCAGTGCCACATTATACTTCATTGCCAGTTCAAGTGCCCTAAAGAAACAGGTTGAAAAGCGCTTGTGATTATTTAAAGCACAACACAAGATTAAATATCGCAGTGTTATTGAAACGAAGTTGTGGTTAATTATTGGCTTACTATGAGAAACATGAAAGCATATGAAAATTAACCCCGTTGAGTTTTGCCACAAAAATGGTAGATCAACGAAACGTTGTTTTCCTAAACCTAGAAATAAATACCATGGCATATAAATGCATAACTTCCGACTTGAATGTTGGCGCAGTTTCGACGAGCCATCTCCCCATTTCCTTTTGTTAGTATTATCGACGGATCCTGCGAATTTCAGTGGTCGACTACATTAGAAAGGCAGTTTACCTAATCGGTTTGACGGAATCGAACGAGAGACTTCAGTCTGATTGAACGTTAAAACCGTTTGTTGCAGAGTGTGCAGAAGTATAAACCGGACAAAAATAGTCTTTACTAGAGACCGCCCTATAGCCAAACGGTTACTCTAGACCGTTTATTTCAAACGGTCCCGTGTTATCGGAGATCGACTGGGTACGATGTTAAAAAGCCAGGTTTCTTCCATACAGAGTCTATGAGGTATGCTAAATGCAGCGAAATACAGAGCATCATATATCGATGGGAGTGGGTGCCGATTGTGAACCAAGGTCACGAGGATATTCCGAAGTGGATCAAGTGGCAGGTCACTTAAACTTATGACGTCACAGCTAATCATATAAACAAGAGGCCTGCATCGTCCATTACGCATCATTTTACGGAACATAATACCATTGTGATCCCGCAAACGCATTTCGTTTTCTGTATTTAGAATCCCAGCTCATCATCAAGCTTCAATGAAGCTGTTACTATCCGAAAGTTCATACCTGTGTGTTCAGAAACAACTGTTTGTAAAATTTTCTCTATGACGGTGATGAGGATGATTGTGAGCCTTGGCCTTTCTATTGTCTTTGTTGTTTCGTTTGCTTGCTCAGGTTTGTATACAAACAGTCTTTTTAATGTATTCGCAAGCAAGTAGAAAAAATTTTCAGAACACGAACAGTGTCTTCGGTCAAGTCCAGGATGGGAGAAGAATGTTTGAATAACAACTCAGAAAACACTAACAAAAATTGAACACGAGTCCGATGATTTTTTCCTAAGGGCTGGATAAAATGCCAACCCGGTGATCAGAGCCGAGGTCAAATTTAAGTGGCGGTTAATTTTTGTCTACCAGATCTCCAATTGCTCTTCAAGAAATAGCAAAGATATCACATAAGATTAATTTCGGTTTCCAGTAAAATAGAAGAAACAGTGACGTTCATTGCAGTTATATGATCAGCGGAGTTAGAACAGCAGGAAAGACAACTGTCTGTGATTCTTCTTCGCTATGCTCGTATACTCGTTTTTCTTCTGGTTC
>LOND01002990.1:34812-55919 GCA_014220965.1 Paragonimus kellicotti | reverse complement strand
TTAGTCTCATCACACTATCGAACATTTGTGTGTATCGTCTTTTGTTCTGTCAATATTTTCCAAGGTGGGTTGGGCTGGCTATCCTAGTCCTCTAGTGTGTTGCTCCAGTAATTTTTGCGTACGACTTACTGATCAAATAAATTGTAATTACTTTTCTGTTCATTTCAGCTTGTTGTACGTGTGTGATGATCTACCGCAGATCTGTAGTTATCCCCTAAAAACAGTGAATCAGACTTCAGTTGAGGGGAACAATTTATCATTGGGTTCTCAACCAAAGCCTTTGGCTCAAAAGCCTGCATCGCAAGGCAGCGGGTGGGTGGCAGTGTACCAGAACTGGTACATTTTTCCGAAAAAGATGCCAACCCTCAACCTGGAGGACCAGGAGACTGGTTTGTCAGACCTCTACCCATTGGCCTGCCTGGTATGAGTGACTATCGGTGTGGTGGCACACCGTCCAGTTTAGCCCAATAGGTCATCGAGATGCGCAAGCCGTCACACCACGTCAAGGTCCAGTCTCGTTGTGACGTTTTTTTCAGTCACTACATTTGCACAGACTTAGATGGTTGGGTCATGTACTAAGGATGCCAGCTAGTCGTTTGCCACACCGAGCACTTTGCCGACGCTGCGGCCGACTGGCGCAAGGTGCGAGGTGGACAGATGATGACCTGGCGTAGACAAATGAAATCGTTCACGAAGGGGTTGGCCACTGTAGGTCGGGTTCGTCTCCCGGGCTGGGGCCCTCGCGACTCACAGTCGGTGGCTTGAGACGTTAGGTGAGATGGCGGCTAATCGAGCTCAGTGGCGTGAATGTTGTTGTTTGGCCGAGTTGTCTGTGAAGTGAGTGCACTTAATGACGCGGGCAGTGAAAGCCGTAAGGAAGCTGTCTTGCTGATGACGCCTTACTTTCACTTACAGCTCGGTTGTTTGTTTGCAAGGTGTAGGCGCCTTGATGTTGTATGTTTGAATATAGACGTAGCTATTTTTAGTAGTTAGGTCCTTCCTTCTTTTTTCTCTCTTCCTGTATAGGATTTTTTTTCCTTCGTGGTTGTGTGGCAGTTAAGCATCAGTGTGAACCACTAATGTATTGCTGTCTATGATGATTATGAGAAGACAGCATGAAGGAAAAGAACGGAATTTGCTCGTTAAAAGTTCTTTTCCCTCATAACATCGAGGTTACAAACAAACAACCGATTTAGAAACTGACTTGACGCACACATTCGCTTTCTAACGTCATAATTACTTGCCTATTCATATCACCCAGCGCGAGAAGTTGGACACAGACGGATCACACTTTCTATTCCGCGTGGTTAAACTTGAAAGATGTAGAGTAACACGGCTTTTACAATCGCCTTATGTACGTGACCCTTAAACTTCTAGAGGTGTCCTAGATGCACCGGTACTGTTCTAGCCTTGGGGACACACGCGCTTCTGTTTCCTTTCCTATGATTCCGATCTTTTAGCTCCTTAAGCATGCAAACTAATCAAGAGCCTCTGCAATTTTATTATCCAAAATTAACCTCGCGTAACCACAGCAATCCTGCGGATAAACTGCACGTTTAAGGCTGCTAATCGCATTATGCTTCCGACATTGTCTGTTGTGCTTGAAGATTGTCGAGCAATACCAAAAATAACGTTACAACGGGGCTGAATCTTGATTCAGTGTTACAACCTGTGCATCTCGACAAACCTGTTTGGATAAATTAGGCGGAGTGACAATCGCGTATCAATTAGGCCATTATTTAAAGGTTTGTAGAACGATTGTATCCTGACCCTCTTTGTTGAGGAAGTTAGACAGAAGACACAAACGCGAATGAGTGTGCACATCTGAATGTAGATCTATAATTACACACCTGGTTGAGTGTTAAGTAGTGAGAAAGAAAAACCGAGGCGAACCGACTGGTCCACGTCAGTCCAACCAACTACTGCGACGTGCTGGATTGTTGAAATGCAATAATTGGATTAAACAAAAACAAAATTATAGATGAGAGGAACAGAAAATCAAATGAGCAGCATGATCACCGGTTAGACATAATGAACGGTTGGTTGCACGGCGATCGACAAATCAGTCAGCGGGAAGGAGAGGGCAACTGTTGATGATGAATTCCAGAGAGTGATTGTATAATGATTTAGTTATCTTTGGGGGAGAGATTCACCGTGGCAAACAATGTGGCCACAGAGTTATCACCGTCCTGTTACATCATCACCCTCGAGCGGCATGCATGTATAAAGTTTAGGGTATTGGCCAGATGTCGATTTAACTCCTCTGGCGCTGACGACAGAGGTATCTCCGCGATCAATTGTTTCACTGTGTGGATCAGTTGGTTCACACGTTCGTCATCAATCTGTACAAAGGAAAGATAGTAAGAATGCCATTATAAGCACACTCCTGGGTGAATACAATTTCCAATCCCACCCCCGAGCTAGTCATTCCGCTTCGCAACACAAACGTTTACGATCCCAGTCTGGCTTAACAATGGAGTAAGGAGGCCAATCAATAGCGCCATACTATCACAACTGGTGGATTCACTCTGGCATTGTGATGCGAGCATTTCGCTCAATTTACCAAGTTAAAGCCACCCAGTCGAGGGCAGTGAGGCGTAGGATTCTGTCCACAGCTGAAGCTATTGGAATTCGCCTGTACAACCCACCCTGTGTACCCAGGAACGTTTCGTTCAGGCTCCTGAAATACCTTGATCCACCATCACTTTATAAGTCTATCAAGATCCTCTGTTCAAGTGAGGTCTTGATCACAGCATGACGTTGATCTGTCTGATCTCGTTAACCATCCGTTCTCTGTTTACCTCATTGATGTTCTACAGATGTGATATACTTAGCCTGAAGATGAATTACTGCAAACGGGCGTGTTTGTCATACCGTGTTTTCCATGACTACTCTAAAAAGTTTTAAACGATGCAAACTCATTTCCTATATATTGATTTGATTACACGTGTCACCATAAATTAATTGCTTTTTACAATCCGATCTTGGTTCTTTTCCCACTACATACGATAACAGTTTCGTTTTATATTACGAATAACAGTGAATTCCGAAAATTAACCAGCATAGTGTAGTATTTCTATGCGTGGCAGCAGCAGCGAACAGAGCAATGAAAGATGAGAAATATTATACAAGACAGATTAAGTTTGCGATCGCATCGGTTACCAAACTAAGACGGCTTAACGAAAAATAGCAAACACATGTGGATATGTTCAGTACCTTCGTCAGGAGAGCCGTGTCAGCAATGAAATGTTTTTGCTGTTAAGCCAGTATCGACGTAGAGCTTATGTATGTAAAACCTGATTGAAGCCAACCATCTGGGAAAACAATGCAGACATATAATGTGATAGGTGGCCAAGTGGGAGACGCGATTATTCCAACATTCGGTGAAATATGTCAGCGTTATGATGAGATATGGTCAAAGCCATCACAGTGGATGGATCAAGGACAGCACTGAAGATCAATCGAGTCATCACTCAACGAAATCGGGTCAACGGGTGAGAAATGACAGACAAAATTCACGACAGATAACATCAGGCGGAGGCACAGAACCTGGCAGAAGTGCATACGATACTTAACTGGAAACCACACTGCATTTTGGACTGGAATTCTGGATAATAAGCACAAGCGCATGAGTGGCGCAAGAAGATGCGAGTTGGACAACGAGGATCTTACCTTATTAAACTGCTTTTTGCTACAATAAGGCCACATGGCTTTACCGTGTCAGTAACTATCTATAACGCTTGACAGATAAAACATTCTAAGTGTTAAATCTTTGTTTCCCGCGTTGTGTACTTTCCACATGACCATTACAAGTGACAGCCAGGTGATCAGTATATGACATCAACAGAGCTGCACAGAGTGTCAACGGGTTCCCGGATGGTCAATAAATGACGACGGACGCGTGGGGCTAGACAGATTGCACTCAAATCAATAAGGCAGCTGTTAATGAACGTTGTTTCCTTTAACCAGCTTTTAATATTTACCCTGACGTTATATTCATTGTTCCATTTAGTCGAATTGATCGTAGAAGGTTTCACGTGATGCATTCAGAGTTCACAGAATAAGGCGACCGTAGACAATGAACACGCCCAGATGCTGCATTGGCTGACACTGCAGCATAGACGAAAATACTTCACCTTGTTTGTGTTGCGGATCTGAAATGAAGCCACTTCTGTTACGCAGTTTAAATCACGTGTGAAGATGCTTCATGTCAATAAAATGCTTAAATCGTGGGGAATATGAAACAATTGGCCTGGCAACAGCTTCGAAAGCGTTCTTCGCTTAGTACGGGCTGTGAGAAGACCGAGGAGTGGGTCACCACAGTAAAGGGTGTTGTGGAACGAATTACAGCTAAGAAAACCTTGATAAAGACTTTGTGGGTCAGGAAAATGATCTAAAAATACATTCTCAAACCTGAAAAAGGTTGCATAATCCTTCATCCATTAGGTGAGTAGAATGAACTACTGCGGCAAATATTCGAAATAAGATCTAGTAAGTAAACATAAAATTCCTAGATTGGGCTGCATTTCTTATACAGGAAACGCACACACTGCGACATTCACGATATAGGCGTTTTGTCGCATTGACAACAGGACGTTTACATAGGCCAGCTGACTTGGCGACAAGTGTAAGTCGTATGCTATACGGCTTTCCTCCCAGATGCAACAAGCATTGGCCCATTCACTGGATTTATTAATGTAAAAAAGGCGGTACTGCCAACTGGCTCACAGGTCAAATTCACAGTCCGTTAATGTCAAGATGGCGACTTGATATTCACCGTTACGCAATGGACTATAGAGAAGACATCACTGGCTAGTTGTCGGAGTAGAATTGCTCAGCTCTGCAGTTTATATATTTGAGCAGGTTTTACGACTACTTTCATAACAAGCGGAATGCTGAATACAACCCCACAGGCTCCAATCGGTCCGTCCAGCCAATAACGTGAAAATTAACGTTAACGTATTACACACGTACGCACTTTCAAAACAGAGAGATTGTATACAGGCTTACTTCCGTGCAGCCGGCAAGCCGCAGGCAAACAGTGTGGTTTAAAATGTCCGTCAACAATTGGGCTTTCACGGTAGTGTCCATACAGTCGTCCGCAAGCCGAGCGGCTCGATCTAGACAGGTGATGACCGCTTTACCATCACGTAACTGTGACAGTGTGAAGAAAGTTGGAATGAGATTTATGTACGAGTGAGCAGGAACCGTGAGTAAGTATATGTAAAGATGTAACGACACATGACAAACAGGGGTTAATTTCTGTATTGCGTATAGTAAGATATTTAATTCAGTTGCGTCGATTAAACTTATGAACATGAAACGATACACGTAATTAATCTTGAACATGATCAAATGGAACAGTGGCTCGAACCACCGTTCGTCACAAGGAGTAGGAAAATTTTGGAAGTTAAACCCAGAAAAGTAGTTGGGAAAAAACGACGGGGAGAATTACGCGCCGCACATCAACTCCATTCAACAGAACTTTCAGGATCTTAGTGATTTATTTGCCGAGTCAATGCCTGGCCACAAAGTAGATCATTTGAAAGGCTGATCACTTTCAGTTGACAATATTCTATGAGGTAAGCACTCAGTTGGTACAAGAATTACATTATGCAAACGTCATACATCGAGCGTCTGTATTATTTGACTAATTAGTTGGGTATATGAGGTTTTGAAATTAGCAGTGCCGGACGCGCTCATCCAATTTGTTTCGGGTTAATTGGCGGAGACAACCACAATCAAACACGGAAAGTCTGTACATAACCTCTGTTATTGACGGATCAACTATGGCGAGAAATGAAACGTATATGTAGCATTCCTTTCAATGATAACCCAAAACTATCGGAGATTATTGCTGTTTTTGTGAACACCTTCATCGGAAATAGAGCAAGCTGCTAAAACTGTACTAATGGACAAATGAGCTGAAATGTAACCATGCGCGTGGATGGACATGAATGAGAAATTCCGCAATTCTGAAGCAGCACAGAACAGACTGGAGATGTAAAAGTCAAAGATTATAGCGCCAAAGATAGTCCATAAATAAACCCGTGATTGAGGACGTAAATCTTTTGAGTGACTTTACTCAAGGTTAAGGACATGAGTATGGTCGACTTGTAATGAAGAGGATGGATCGAGTTCAATAAGTGTAGCACGCACAAAATGTGTAGAAATGCACATCACACCTGAGACAGAAAACGGTTACTTCAAAACATCTCATATATAACGTGCTGACAGCTGCTGTCAACCACTGAACGAAGGGACGGGCTCTTTCGTTAAGGACACATGTTCTAAATGGTTTCACAAAGAAGTGTTGCAACGAAAGATAAGTCTATTATATTCACTGGAATTGATCAAGTATAGGTATGCAATCAGAAGTGTGACACAATTCCACAGGCTTAAATGCTATCCTACTTTTCTGTCCAACACAGCTATAGCAGCAGGAAGCCCAAATCAGTCTGTGACACCAGATGGACGTGGCGCTCAAAAACAACCAAGAGAAAAGATTATACACAAGTCGTAGTCTGCGAAAAGTTAGAAGTTTTCAGCTTCAACACTGTTAGACGCCTGGTCTTGTAATGTATACACTAAACACAGACAGGTTATACAAACCCAGAAAAGAATGTTTGAAATGTTCGAAGTTCGAACGTGCAACTATATGATACAGGTAGACGGCATCATTAGCGCCGAGGTGATGTGAACATTATGAACATGACAGATAAACGACACGGTTTTGTCATATCCAATAAGTGAGCTACAAAAATTGACACACCTTAGCGAGGTCCGCATCGGAGATCTGCTCAGAACAGTCTATTACGGCCGGCGATTTGTCAGCTTTTTCTGACAGACTAACCATGATTGCGGGTTTAATATTCTCGCGCGCCATAATCCGTACTGGCCAGAACTGATGCGCTGCTGCCGCAACCGCTCGGCTTTGATCGTGTTTGCGCAACAAATGAGCCGCGGCACGAGTACATTGAGTGCGTAATGTGTTCCGGTTGTCCTCGGAGAAGCCACGCATTTGACACAAGGTGCTAGTGATGAGACGAATCGCGTTAATTTGGCCTCGGGTCTCAGACACGCCTTCCTCGTAAAGTGTCAGGGCCTGGGATGAGAACCGAATACCGGCAAGCATAAAAACTAAATGATGCTGGTGCAAATTCGGTCAGGGTAAACATAAACTAACATAACTGAAAACTGACAAGAATCGGCCCAGCTGAGGATAGATTATACCTTGCCAGCTTACTGACCCAGGATTTCCCCCCCCCCTGGTTATGCAGTTCTGTGATACCGGTTTGCGAGAACCGTTATAGTTACGCTAACTTTAGACAAAAACGTTCCATCACAATAAGAATTCCATGAGATCGTTTCAAACACACTCGCCAGTCATAGGCATAAACGAGCGACCGGTGGAGAATATAATCATGCCGTAAAAAAGAAATCACAAACTAATTTCAATTGTGAATGCTATTCGTAGATAAACCAGATGCCAAAAGTAACTAGCGTCAGCTATCAAGGCGTAATGCATAAAACTTTACACAGATTCGACGTGTAACAAGCTCCCGCTAACAATGAAAACGGTCATTGATAAAAACATGACGTAACTCCGGTAAACCACAAACGTTATTGAAAGAACGCAGATCCGAAGGCCAAGCATTTTTCCACCTTTCTCATCAGTAAGCGAAGTCATCGTGATTAATCGCACTTTACTCTGCATTTCATTGGTCTATTGGTACATACATCGATCCATATCGTCATCCTATCGAGTATCTGCCTACGATTAATTAAGATAGCCTGTTAGTAATATCCATATTGCATTTTGGAGAGTGATGGTGTAAATCGTTTTAACAGTAGTACACATGTATTCAACATTTTGTTACAAAAACAACATTACACGATGCACACAAAGCACATATTCCAGTTATTCCAACGGTATATTTTCGTTATTGATGCAGGAGAACGAATATAGTCAATTCTTAATACCTGCCTGTGAAATAAACTCATAGGTGATAGATTCGCGTTTGGAGAACGGAATTCGATCGAGAACAAGAGCTGCTTGGAGGAAGAGACGAAGTGCAAGCTCCGGGGCGTCTGAGGCGACCAGTTTCGTGATGCAACGATGGACAAAAGTTACCACCTGTTGTACGCTCTCATCCCAATCGGATGGCTTCGGATCGAGTTCGGCATAGGCTTGAATAAGTTGCAGACCCTACGGGAAGAACAAGGAGCGAACGAACAAAAGACCTAAATGAAAATTAGCTTCAAACAAGTGTGTTGAGCTGCATCGGTGGTTAGATGACAACGATGTGCAAGCGTATACTGTTATTCATGAGATCCCGTTACAAATGTTGCAAACGAAGGATCTTCTGAATAGCTCGACATCTAACAGGATCTCCTATAATGCAAGTTGTTGGGAAAAGCATACCATTTAACTGCCTTACTAGCAAGGCTACAATTTCAAAACCCGGGAAGAGCTGTAGAACGTGTGATGTCCAGAAATGAAATACTTGGCTTTGAGGTTTGTCAAAATCTAGTCAGCGAGCCTATCCTGCCGGGAACTCGAACATCATCGCATCTACGATTGGTGAAGCTAACACATAAATGGTGGTCAGTGGAACTCGTGTTCATGAATTTCTCATAATCTGAATGTGCTCACCAGTCTTTATTCCTATGTGTATGCTCGATGTTGTGTGGCATCATGCCTACATATGCATATAGGTTATCAATGTAATCGAATAGAGCAACACCTAATACTGAAAATATATATAAAGTGATGACATATTCATGTTTGTTTTCGTTAGCGGAAGGGAATAATGCGCGATCATGTCACCAACAGATAACCGGATACAATAAGCCCTCTGTGGAATAAAAAGGTGAGCGACGACAGCAAGCTGGAATGAAGTTTGTCACTATACGATGAGCGATCGAGACCTCGTGCGCTTTGGAACAGTTCGGCCCAGAAGTGTCGACTGATTCCGGCTTGTGTGATATGTTTAGTGATCTTAAGAACGCAATTTGTCCCCCATTCACAACAAAAGTCAGAACACAACGTTTAAAGACAGTCAATTCATTGAATTCCCCGAGACATCTAAACTTGACATGGATAGAACCTAACCGTCAGGTTTTGTCTTACTCATCATCTATTCGTTTTATTTTAATTGTTATTGTTTCCACTTTGTTTTCGTTTCTTTTCCATTGTTTAGTTTATTTCCTTTTATTAGTCCGCATACACTAAGGTGTGAACAATGTGACCACTTGCTGGTGAATACTTCGAAAAGTCCCGAATGTAAGCGGTTGGTTAAATCATTAAAATGTACCCGTTGTGATGCCTGATCACACACTCCTTATACCAAATGAACATTTGCCGCACCGAAAATGATTCATACAAATCACTAAAAGTTGGAAAAGAACAACGTAATAGTCACGAACTATGAAGGCTCTGACAATTCCACTGAATACGGTCGGAAGGTGCCACTAACCACGTTGAGACCTCCGTGACCAGACAAGTCACTAGTTGCAAACGGTATCCGATAGATAAGTATACCGCGATCCACGGTATATTTACCTCCAGATTAGCATACCAGCTTCTTTAATTTTTTCCTCTATATTTTTTGTACAAAATACTTCCCATCATCGTTGCGGTGAACAGATACTGGAGTCACAGCACTGTCCGATCAGGCTCGAAACCGTCAGTCATTAGGAATGGTCTAAATAGACGATAGTTTCACAGAGCTATACGGTATATGCGAGGCCGTTAAAGCCTCCGTCATCTTCTTGGAAGTCAGGTGTGAATTTTGTGTAGGTTTACATTGCTCATCTAGTGCATGTTCAAGGTCACTTAACTGATCAAGAGATCAGTTGGAAGTCTTCATAACCAAACGTTATTCCTTGTGATTGGTAATATAACAATGAAAACGCGAGGTGACTGTAAGTCGGTAACTACTCACCTCAAAAATGAGCGCAGGAAAGTTGAGTCGAAGGACAGCTGGATTGGCATGCGATAAAAAGACTTGCGCTTTACACAACAGCCTATAACACAACCCAGGATCATCGGTGCGCCGTTCCGGACCCAACAAATGCATGGCCCCAGCTACAAGGTTCTGCACTTCGACAAACTCATCCGGATCGTCCATAGGAGTGCAGTCTGGATCGATCAAACCAGAGATCAAATCAAACAGCCGTCCACATCAGCCTCACTCATCAAGCGACACGATTTGGAGGGTACAGTTTCACCACTAGGCAACTTGTGCACAGTTCGTTGACGTTGTTCAAATTCTAAGGCACCTGCTAACAAATTGCAAGCCAATCGACACTTGGTTGTCTTCGGGTCTAGCAGGGCGACCAGGCGACGAAATCCGGGCATACTCAGTACCGTTCGCAGTTCGCCAAGAGAACCAAACTGAGCGTGCGCAAGTGCACTGACGCCCATGCATCCCGTATTGTTACTGCTCACGTAGCTGGACGGACGAGCCAATGGCAGATGAAGCAGGTTTAATAGTTCACGAGACAACGGAGTGACCGGAGAAATGCTGTATCGTGTTAAGAATAAGTTGGTAAGGACAACATAGACATAATTATCACGGGCATAATTTTTAACAAACAAAAGAGACCGATACACACAACTATGTCCTGTTGAGGTCGAGGGTTCATCGAGTACAGACAAAACACAGGTGTAACCATGAGCTTTGAGGAAGGTAGTCATAAGCACCATTGAAGCTTGAAAACAGAAACACTATGCGAAAAAAAATCCGTAAGATACACAACAGCTTGCAATCTTTCATGAGCAGAGGGTCAAACGCTTACTGGAATAGGTGGCTGAACAACAATCTGTGAATGATCCTCACGTTCAAAGCTTGAACTAGCTGTAATGGAATTATATACGATCTGTGCATACCGAGACATACAATATCGCCGTCTCTGGACACAGCGATGAAATATTTCGTAACCTACGTTAATATCAGAAGGTGAAATCAATCAGGATGGAGACCATTTTGAACCATACAATATGTCGCGGTCGACGGCATACCGCTAAGCTGAAGCTATGTTTCTGTTCCGGTTAATTCCAGTATTGGCTGCAATCTGTTCGCCACAACAGCAGTTTCGTCGACAAAAATCACCTTCCCTATAGGAATAACTAGCGCTGAGTTAGCTTTTGATCAAAACCTCCAGGACGATTTAAGCCGTCCTTTGAGAGACTTGCATCTACCTCACAACAAGGCAACCACAATGACTTCTTCCGTGGTTAGCTTGATTTGAGACAGACAGTTAGAGGGAGCAACAAATATTTTGAGTCCAAACATCCGAAATGGAACACTGTGGTCATATGCAATATAATCGTAATTTACGGACCAGTGCTCCGCCACGACGCAAAGCCAGTCCACAGCCCCAGACTGACACTTGTGACAGCATAAATAGATCCAGTTACTCGCACAACTCTTACAAGGCGGATCGATACTACGCAGATTTTCACAAGCGTCAATCTAACTGACCGATATCAGGAGTAAAACTTCGGACGGACTAGCAAATAATGCAGGCATTAAGTGTGTGTCCCCCGCTCATCGCGAAGCCAATTGAGGTTGACAAGTAGTACCACTATTTAGTATATTTGAACGGGCCGATCGAGACTAGTTCCAAATGGTACTAGAGATCATAGAATGAGAAGCAACACCATTCGGTCATTAAAGCATAACACTTCGGCGCGTAAAACCAAAGGTTTTTCAAGTCACTTGCAAAATTCTGCAAATCGGCACTTGTTATCAAGAGGCTGATCTTTGCGACCGAAACATTCGGCCTACATAACGACGGTGGGATGGATAGTATCTACTGACGCATTTACAGTCAATTTTGCGTGCAATGTACATAAACAGCCGAACTGGAAATGAGAAATAGAGGACAGGGTCAACAACATTTTTCGGCACCTGATCCACTTTATAGTCAAAAAACAGTGAGGTTACGCTAGTTATTGATAGTGCGCAGGATGGTATGTGGACTAGCGCAGAGTAGCCATCGCTTAAGACAGCAACGTCCATATTGATGTCACGGAATCACAGGCCGAGCGATGCATGCAGATGTTACGAGCTGATAACTGCTTTTAATAGCACAACCACCTATGAGATATGCTTAGGTTGTCCCAGGTTGACAGGCAATTTGGAGAATTGGTTCGGGCAATCGAAGAGGACTGGGACATTCAGTTCAGACCATATATTCCAAGCGTATACTTTGATAATTGCTAACAAAAACGAGGGAATGCCCCGATCGACTGTATGAATGACGGCGCTCATCGCATCCAGAGACCTCTTATATCGACCCTGGCAAAAAACCGGTTTCATTTCAGAGAGGACATGTAACTTGCTCCGATATGTTGCACACTGGGCGATAGTAGGAATTACGTAGGAATGTGAGATGTCATAAGACGTGCGCAGTATAGAGCATACCTTAACGTATTCTAGTCACGCAATACACTCCAGGGTCTAATCACACAGGCAGTTCATAAATAGATTTGTTTCAGAATCGTTGGCCCTTCTTTCTAAAGAGAGAACATAGTACGAAAGTCCATGACCAAGATTTGGCGAGTTAGTATGCTAATAGTGCAAATTAATTTCACGAATGATAGATCCTCTCTGTAAACTGATGATGGTTCTTCCATTTCCTTTATCTTCCACTCTCAGTTTGTTGCGCGATCCTTTCCTTATCTTGACTTCCCTTCTCAGGTGTCAGTTGCGCAACATGAGAAATTGAGAGTCTCAATTACTATAATATGTTGGCCTAGTATGTCGATATTAGCAAGAAACCCAAAATTACGAATGGCTCATCTCCTAGTATGTGGGACAACCTGTCGCTTCATCGACGGAGACAGGGACAAGCAGGCTCACAGAGTGAAGCTTAGCAATATCTAACGACCAAACACAACCTCGGATGAATGATCGATGGTCAAACGGTACATAAGATCACAGTTATATTCGGTCCATCAACTGCACAGATGAAACGGAGTAGGTTGATGACTACTTGTCATTTGCACAGCTAAAGTCTGACGTTTGGGCAGGCCTGCTGAAGTATTCAAGTTTACGGACGCCAGACCGAGACAGGCACACACCACACACCGAGCGAGTAGCAGCAAGACACAGAACACAAAAAAAACAAGCAGTGGACAGCTTGTTCACACATGGTTGGAAAACGCTATAAAGATGGAACTGCGACACCTTGGTTTCACACATTTGATCGTTACGTACACCCGATCGAAACAGTAGCTAGTATCATGGTGACGGCCGCTGTGTGACTTGGAGGAATGGCATCGCAATAATGCACGTTTTCCATAGAATCCACACCGTGATTTAAGAAGCAAGCGTCTAAGGAGAGTGGATCTTATGAAACAAGTCGTCGTAAAGAGGAGCACTGTACTAGCAAGGTGCTTTCAAGTTTCACTAACAGCCGTAGGCACATAATGCCAAGGTATAACCAGTTTACGCAGAACTAAGCAGGATACGAAAGGAGGGTAAGAATCCTTACACAATGGAGTTACAGTTGAATACAGTGAGTTTAGTTCAGTCAGATCAATGCGGCAAACACGTATTCCGGAAGCCTATCACCTTCCTTAATGAGTTTTTAGCCTTCTCGTCATTCAATTTCAATTTGCACTCCCACTCGAGGCAATATGCATTGTTTTCAGTGTGGCTGTTATCTATTTGCAAAATAAAAGTGAGAATAGTAGTAGTATGTATGGCTACTCCATCCGGTTTGCACTCACAAGGCGATCCGAAGACGTTCCAACAGCTTTGCCACAGAATTTAAACAAGCGTCCACCAAGGCCGAGGATGTGTCTGGGAACAGGACCATAGCCAAATGAACCAGAGACGAATACATAGCTGGAATATCTTCCGATGGAAGGCCATTGCTCATGACCGACATGGAGGAGCGGCTATCAGTGCTTGTGTCTTCAACAGCCCGTTCGCTGAGTGTCAGTCTTGAGTCTAGTATGGAGCCCAGTCCATCGAAAAACACGGTGAAAAGATCCGCGTTGACCATGCGCAGTTTTGGAGAAGCAGACTGGTCCGTAGATGTACCATTTTCATCAGATTGTTCAACACCGTTAAAGGAAACTGGATCAGGTGTATCCAGCACGCAGACAGGGATAGACAACGAGCGTCCGCTGCTTCCTCCTCGAATTGCGTACTGCGAGAGGCTGTGAGGAGATAAGAAGAAAGATGATTGATCGGTGACTTCGGAAGCATCGTATTATTAACTTATAATGAGTGACATTACAGAATACAACAGAATGCCAAGCCAAATCTATGTAACAAATATACTTTTAAAAAAATATGTATGCAAGACCAAAAAAAGTGCAGCAAGCCCCTTCAACTAACGTAATGAAACCATTTCACGTAAAGACAGCCTATCCGTTCTCAGTAAGAGCCACTAAGTCTTGCCGTTGTCCACGTGGGATTATCAACACGAAAAAGTCCACGAAGACGACGATGACTGTCGCGAAATTAGAGTGGAAGGTCTTGTAATCGAAGAACCCACCGCGCGTACGAGAGACAGATGTAACGCCCGTGCCTGAGCTGTCTTAGGTTAGCAAACGGTGACCCAGCTTAAGCGATAAGTCGGCAGATTTCTGATACACCGCCACCAGCTGTGACACAACTCCCTGGATAAGCGCAATCTTCAACCAACTCCAAATCGTTCTCCAAAGTGAGAGCATGCACGGATGTCTGTAAGTCTTCAATGAGCACTTTGCACATACGACACCACGATAGCCAAATTTCCAAGTGACATAAAGTTTTGGAGACCATGCTGAACTTGGCTACCTCGGATTGGGAAACGAAGATAAAAATTTAAGGAATTCAAGATCACAGAACGGTTGCGAATAAACACAAACCCATCGAATGGGAAATGAGTCAAATATATACTTGATGATTCTCCATCTAACAAGAATCCCTTCTAACTAAGCTCAGTGACAGCTCACATCAGATGGGATAGGTGGAAGGTCATTTTCAGATTACTGCAGATGTGGCGTTCCAGATGACAGTGACTGGCTTATTTCAACGTATTGCAGTGAATCGCTCACAAGCATCACCGAGTAAAATGCTGTATGTCGATATTACTAACTCAATTTACACGGGAGAGGTGGGATGACAATTTCTAATCTTCCTGTCATAATTTGGTCTTGTTTGGAAGTCTCAGAGTGTAAGTATCGTTTTCCCACCTACGAAAATCGTTTTCGGGACTGTGGTCGACGTCTTTTAGCCAATGGTGATCGCTAACCCGTGGTCGTTGCTTGCTAGCCACTTCTCAACATTTTCAGCTTGTGGTGATACAATATGCGAAAACTAAGCCATCGATCTTGCCTAGCGTCCATTTCGATGTCACAACTTGGCCGCATTAGCTGCATCAACGTTCAAACAAGCCCAGCCATCACTGCAGAGGACAAACCACGCTTGTCGAGCACAAGAACATGTTGGCACGCGTTTGTCCACAATGGCGCCAACACATCGTGATCGGCCTACGGACTGCCGTCAATCAGCTGTAAACTTAGAACAAGCGCAGAGCGCGTGTGCCTCGTTCTAAGTTAACCCACTGGTTAATGAATGTTGGTTGAAAATGACGGAAACCCACATAAAACGATTACCAGTGGTTAATAAACGGTAACCTCGGCTAAAAATCGCACAGCAAGCGACTAATTGTGGTAGAAAAAGTTGTCATTATGAGGACAGCAGTACAAATACTGTTCAAATCGGCAGGGATGAAGACGCCGAACGCGCACATACGAGAGGTTGCGACGGGTTTCCAAAAATCGCCACAGTTACAGGCAATCAATAGTCGTAGTATTAGTGGATTGCGTTTGACTTGATTGTTAGCATCGCCTTTCGGAACTATCTTCAACGTAAAGGAGTTCAGCAGAATCAGGTGAACCTGGCAACATTTCTGCAGGCTTATTCTGCAACTACAAATTAAGAACCTAGTGGCAACTTCCCCGGGTTTAGTTTCATTTCGAGTGACGCTTGTCAGAAGCACCGCTGGTGCCGCGCTGCCAACCGGGTGGTGACTTGCGCTCTGCACTACTGGTCGTTTCTGTCCGGCTCGGCGTTCTGGAATGGAAGGACTGCCGTCGCCGACCGTAGTAAGTGAGTTTATGAAGTTCAGTTACCATGGTGAGGGGTTTCCAATCGACGATAAGCTGCCTGACATGTAGTAGGTGGATAACAGTGTTTTAGTTAGCTCTTCTGCCGAAAACATGCAAACCATGCTGAATACACTGTACAGAGTCTCATTGCAGGTAGCTGATCGTGTGTAGTAACATCTGGTCGTTAACTTGCTAGGAGCATTAGTGGAAACGGCGGAGGTGGATGTTGCTCTTGCCGATTTTTGTCAACTGCGAAGACAACGTCCAACTGTTGCTGAGAGGAAAGGTGCATAACGCACAGGTACGGTACGTTCTACTCTATAGTTCGGAACAGTGAACCGTTCGCGACGAAAATAGGAACGGACATTATGTATTTGACCACCATCGTCTTTATTAGAGCACGCTGTATGATGCTCAAGGGAGAATCGCAAGTTCTCCAGTGCGTACTTTCGAAAACGCCAATCGATCAAATACTAAAGGTGCGCAGTCTACGGCCGTTGGAGCGCTTACCACATCGGACGTCAGTTTACGAGACCACCGGCGGTCAGGCAAACAGGTGGTCATGAAGTAGGAATACACAGATTTCTTCAGTTAATATAGTCCGTAGATGTCGCTTGTTCGGTTGACGACTTCATGGTCGTTCAAACAGCTCATTCAAAACGTTGTCTGATGTGGCATCATGTCAATAGCCGCTGCGGTGAACAGCAAACAAGTCACACTACTCTTTGGTCAAACGTATGACCGCTTACGCATGTATGTATGTATAAGTGCATACAGGTCCTAGATCACAGAACAGTCGGACAGCCTGGAGCAGTGCAATTTAAACGAACGTCCGAAAATTCCATAAACGGCGGCGGTGTGAAAATTAATACAAGCGCGTGGTCTGCGAAGGAGCAATATGCGTTTTAGGTCATGATAACGCGATAGTGTCGCCGCGGAGAAATGCTGGCGGTCTTGGATTGTCGTCAAAAAAGTACCCGCAGGAAACTACCAGCAAAGAGATAGTGAGTGCGGTAGGCAAAGATAAGCTAACCAAAGTGCATATTTTTTAACTGCATTAACCAATGATGCCATCGTTTAGCGAACTACTTGCTCTCCTCTTCTCAGCTTCGTTGGTGCAATGTATCTTGAAGGGTTTGTTCGCATTCTCAGTCCAAAATTAGGTCTACTTATCCTTCTGGAATGAACTATTACCTATCGCTACATTGAGATTCATCTTGGCCTATGTTCTCAATATCTGTTTGTTCATCCAGCTGATAACTTATCACTTGATTGTCCATCTTTTTGGTTCCGCGAGATAGGAATTTCGCTTTCATACTAACCTATCATCAAGCTAACAGGCGTTGGCCGACTGAACTACAAAGGCCTCCACTCACGCGCATTCCCGATTTACTTCTTTGCACTGAACCCGACGTATGTTTCTGGAACGGAAAATGATGCAGCGCAAGCCACTAGTAGTGACGTTCATGCGTAAGTTTTCTTTGGGTTCGGTCACTGTGGCAAGTTAACATGGAAACGGATGCTACCAACTATATCATGCGTATGGTACACGACTTCCCCAACACGAAACTAAGTCCTGATGTTAGTAGTCTTTTGGATGTAACAACAGCTTATAGGTCTTATGCTTGCTATTCCGTTGACCCAGGTTCATAACAGAGAACTCTATCATGTCAAGAGAAGAGTGAATATCATAAAAGACGGTGGAGCTACAAGACGGTCCATAACATACTATTCATCACCATTTCACAGTTCTAAAACACGGTTTTCGCAGTTAGGCAACACGCCAGGTCCAGTTTTGGCTGGATACTGTCCGGTTGTCCAAAACTGGACAGAGAAAATCACAACGGGGTTCGAAACCGCAATTTTGTGATTGGTAGTCGGGTGTCTTTGTCACCAGGTTGCCGGAAGTTCCAGTTCTAAAAAGAGTGAGACTCAGGCCGAGTGTATCCAACTACAACACATTAATGTATAGGGTAGCTGAAACGTGAAAACTGCCATCCGCTTTGAACAGTACCCAAGTTGAAACCAGCCAGACATCTGACTATTCAGTTGCTCCTTAGTCGAGATAAACCATGCCAACGAAAAAATAAAGGAAAATTGAATGGTAGTGCTGATTATGTTTAGTAAATGTAACATAACAACCAAGTACATGCAGTTTGTGTTTATTTGGTCCGCAGCATCACAGTAACTTTCGTTCACACACGTTGATCAAAGGCAAATAAAGAGGCATAGTTGATGCCATCGCACGTTCAATGCACAAGGAAGTTTTTAGCATCAGATTACATTAGACTGCGTTACCATACGGAAAGCATGTCAACATTAACCCCAAGGTACGAAATGTGTACAACACGCTCTACCACGGATGATTGTAACTATTGCGGTACAGAACGTGAAACACAATAAAAACAAACATCACGGTTGTAACTGCGTGTAAAGTTGAACAAACCGTTCTACTAGGCCACAAATTATCGGTCGCAGTCTCACACCGGGTTGGAGACGACTACATGTGTTGAGCTGCAACGGCAATGTAGCAAGGTGGAATTCGTCGGGAAAGACCTACAAACAAACAAACACTAACAGCGTCATAGTAAACCATGGAAAAGTAAGCAAACAAATACACCAATATCGAGAGTGTCAAATTTCATGTAGAAACACATCAGTCAATTAACAGCAGCAATAAGAAAAACTAATTTATCGTGTCACGTTAGTGAGACTACAAGTGGAGCACTTTCTCCTTACCAACTGAAACGCGGGGATTCAATATTGAGCATAACAGGTGTACTGATGTCTCCGAACACCGGAATTTGCGTTCAAAACGAATGCATCAGATGACCTTAACGAGTAAACGATCGCAGAATTGGGAAACCTAATTTTGACACACGGATCATTTAGCACACTAACTTGGAACATGAGATGACAAATTGGTGATTGTCGTTTCGGAATCTGTAATAGTCGTTTAACGGCATAGAGCCGTAGTGTAGCAGCTAACGGAAATCACCTAGAAACCTGGGTTAGATTCCATAGGATAATCACTAGCTCTTAAACGAGTGTCTTTGTCACACAAACAATCGCCACTGACTCTTGACCGATAGAAGACAGTGTAGTAATTTAAGAACTTCAGGTCGCGAAGGTATCCCGAGTTAAAGGCTATGCGACCTCCAGCTGGGAATGACAAAGAGCAAAGCTCAATGGCGTCAATGGTATCGTGGTTTAACTGAGTTGGTTGTGAAGCAATGGTTATTAATGAGGCATGATAATGACGCACACAAAGAAACTGTCTTGCAGGTGTAGCTTCATTATCCCATTCAAATCGGTTGCTTGGTCTTAAGGTGTGGTTGCCTAATTTCCGATTGGGCGAGTTCAGGCAAATTGGTTAGTCATAAGAACTAGGTCTCACGCTTCTCTCTACCTTCTATTCCCAAACTGAGGGCTAGCCATATGACTGTGCGACAGTTCGACGTCCGTTAAACATTTGAATATTGATAGTGAGAAGCATACAAACAGTCTGGTGCAAGTACTGTTAGGATGCAAGCAGAATAATCAGACTAGCGAGGATTTGAACGGTTTAACGTCTCACCTACCTGAATGATAACATCCATAAGATATTCCTGAGCAATAACATCACGACACTCGATTAGTTGCTCCAGAATGAAAGGCAAGACTTGCTGACAGAAAGCAAACAGGAAAGAGTACAAACAACAGTACGCAGATGCACGAGGGTAGGATAGCTTGATCACATCAGATGGCAACACAAAGTAGCATCGTATTGTATATAAAAACTGAAATTAGGTTGAGGTAAGTAAAATATTGGCGGACCCCGATTACCACGGACTACAAGCTGGCCTTCACAAGAAACGAGTAACTAGACGGTCCGAATGGCACAATGGTATCCAAAAGGAATTTTCATATTTTCCAAACCTAATTACTGTCGGGGGAGAATTGACAAACGTTAATGATGGGGATGAAACGGTTACCATTTTGTATTTCTCTAAGACATTCCACCGAGGTGATCATCTAATACTATGCACAGTATAACTGATTCGATACTACTGTGGCTTACTGATGATCTCAAAGATAACGGTTGCACTAGCAACAGTAGTTGTGTGCCCGCAGAAGAGCGTACCACCTTGGTTATATCTTCGGAGTGTGCCACACTGTGTGATCTTTTGGTTATTGCACCCGGCTAGTTTAAGATGCGAGATGGACAAATAATGACTTGACGTAGGGATACAAAGACATCTATTATTATTGCGTTTTTCTGCCAGAATAGGACTCCGGTGGCTCACACAAACTTAGCTTGGGGACCTTAGATAAGGTGGTGGTTAATCGGATTCAGTGGTGTAAATGTCACGGCTCTGCTACTGGATTGCCTTTGAAGTACGGTTAGTTAATGAGACGGGGCAAGACAAGCCACAGGGAGATATTCTGCAGATAATGTCTCGCCGGGTCTTCTGTCTGCAAGGTGTCAGCAGCACTTTTGCTCTTGAGTTTAGATATATTCTTATTAGTTCAGTTCTTTCTCTACTCCATCATTTGTAGGCTGGAACCCTTCTTTTTCTTCGCATGGTTGTATGACGCTCAAACATCAGATTCCATATTCACTCAGTATGTCGTAGTGGATCTGTATAACAATGTCTGTGATGACTCCTTGTTTATCAGGTCATCCTAAAAGTTCATGCATTTTTATCCGCCAAGCTTGAGAATGCTTTACCCAACTGAACTTTACCTTCCAGGTCATTACAGTACGACTTCACTGTAATTGTTTCGCTGTTTTGGAAAGCTGTGCTTGATTACTCCGGAAGCAGATCACCAAGCAGCAGTCAGGTTCTGTTTTCAGGTGTGAGTCGTGTTTGAGTAATGTTCGAGGAGGTTCATGTTTTCCAAGCCATCATGCAGATGCACAATCCATTTTTCAACGCAAGTAAAAACTACCTGTCAGGGGCACACTTGTGAACCTGTTTTACTTTAAGGATCCGTCACTTTCTGT
>LOND01002990.1:0-14261 GCA_014220965.1 Paragonimus kellicotti | reverse complement strand
TTGCGACACATCTTGGAACATCGGCACGTATAAACAGCCGACCGTCGTGATGTTTTCGATTCGGTTGCTCGTAACGTTTCCTGGAGGTATCTTCTTCGCTAGGAGGTACCAGGGAAATACGTGAATCTGTTGAGATCACTGTATGCTCACTCTGCAAGCAGGGTGAGAGTTTATGGACAGCTGTCTCGGGCGTTCATCACTTCTGGTGTTCGTCAAGGGTGTCCGATTTCCCCTTTCCTGTTCAATTTTGTCATGGACGACATTCTGGAGGAGTGCGCTTGAGGAGTCCAGTGAACTTGGTGTTGAGCTTCTTCCTGGCGCTCGGTTGACCGATCTGGAGTATGCGGACGACATTGTACTTAGCCCCTCTGCCGAAGACATGCAGACCATGCTGAACAAGGTGAGTGACCGGGCTGGTTTGTATGGAATGCGCTTCGCACCTTCAAAGTGCAAAGTGTTACTTCAAGACTGGGGCATTTCCACTCCTACTTTATTGCAGGTAATCCGCTTGAGACTGTGGACAGTTTCACATACTTGGGTAGCACTATCTCGTCAGCTTGTAATATTGCTGATGAGATATCAACGAGGATAGCAAAGGCACGAGTTGCCTTTGCCAACCTGCGTCATCTGTGGCGTCGAAAAGACGTTCGATTGTCGCTGAAAGGAAGAGTATATAATGCTTGTGTGCGTTCTGTTTTGCTCTATGGTTCGGAAACGTGGCCTGTTCGCAAGGAAGATATCAACAAGCTTGCTGTATTTGACCATCGTTGTCTCCGCCAAATAGCCCACATTAAGTGGACTGATCGCGTGAGCAATGCGGCAGTTCGCCGGCGCGTATTCCGGAACGCTCGGGATGCGCGATCGATCGGTCAACTACTCACGTTGCACAGCCTGCGATGGTTAGGTCACGTACTCCGTATGCCAGCTGAGCGTTTACCGTACCGGGCATTATATACTGAGACCACCAACAGTTGGGTGAAACCACATGGTGGTCAAGCGACAACGTGGTCACGAAATATGAAAACCCTGACTGCTCCACTGAGTAAAGTGGGTAGATGTCGCCTCATCATCATAGACAGCAATACATCAGTGGTTCACACTGATGCTTGACTGCCACATTGTGTGTGGGCTGAGATACTGCCAGGACGCCCAGACCTAGACAGGAGAACGATTAGGGTTCTCAACCAAAGCCTTTGGCTCAAAAGCCTGTACCGCAAGGCAGCGGTTGGGTGGCAATGTACCAGAACTGGTACTTTTTCCGGAAAAAGATGCCAACCTTCTTCCAACCCCCAACCTGGAGGACCAGGAGACTGGTTTGTCAGACCTCTACCATTGGCCTGCCTGGTATGAGTGACTCTATCGGTGTGGTGATCACACCGTCCAGTTTAGCCCAATAGGTCATCGAGATGCGCAAGCCGTCACACCACGTCAAGGTCCAGTCTCGTTGTGACGGAGGTGTTCGCTGCCTGGATGGGGTCCTCGTGATCACTCAAACCGCTGGTTAGAGACGCTATCCGAGATGGCAGCGTGTCACAGTCAATGGCGTACCTGCTGCGGCGATTTGTTCCCAGTGTTCGTTAGGATCTTTCACCTGACTCGAACTGGGCAACTTGTTCACCAACGCCTTCTGGTAAGCGTTCTTTACACCCTCATCGCTCGAATGCCAGTTAATTACTTTGCATTTACGAGCGCATGTCCTCTGGGCAAATGACAAAACGAAACGGGCACGCACAACAGCATGGCATGTGCTGTCTTGGAAAAGCGAATCTGCGATTCTAGGGCCAGTTTTCACTTGAGTTCACCTCTAGATAATTGTCAGTCCAAACAGTTTTTCTTCAAGGACTCTGGTGATGTGAAGCTAAATCTTTTGTTCAAACCGGAGTGGGAATAGTACTTGGTTCTTATAGTCCTGTTTTTTTGGAATGAATCTCAGTGAACGATCGCTTGTGTGCCGTCAGTCTCAATACATCTGTTAAAAGGTGACATAAAGGTGACATAAAGGTGACATGCACTCGGTACATCGGCGTAGGCTTCAATGGGTAGCAGTTTAGAAACCACCGAGGACGTGTTCTGCGACGCCCTCGTCGACTTATGAATCAGAAATCACCGTATCAGCCGGCGATTTCAGTACCCAACTTAGTCGCAGTGCTTCACAGAAGCGGCCAAGTAGTAAGCTAAGTGTTCGGGTATAACGCATTGGCAATGGTGAAAAACTACTACAACTGTGCGCATCCCCATGTTTTGAGTACCGCATTTAAACATAGAAAAAAGCACTGTCAAATGGGGACAGACATGAATAGAAATCAATTGTACAACAGTCAGTTACAAGTGGAAAAAACTGTTAGACTGTCGGACCATTATAATGTGTATGCCCGTTTTATTGTCATTTGATCACAACTCATATATTGAGGAATGTAAGCAAGCAATCCAATGAAGAGAGTAAGAAGAACGATCATCGGAAGGTGCCGGTAAACAAGATTCCCAACAACAGTCAGGTTGGAGAGACTAACGAACATTGGGGATAAATCGCAGCAGCTATCAAAGCTTGTTGTGATGAGGTACGTTCAGCCGAAGCTGAGCAGTTGGGATACAACTGGGTTTCTGTTACGTCAATGAACTCCACCTGATACCGAATAGGACAGCAATGGTCAAGCTGACCGTAAGCATCGCTCGGTCGAACAACCCGAAAAGATGGATCGGATATTTTCATCCTGGAACAAAAGAATGGCATGTTCTCTGACTCATGTTTGTATTGGTCGTCGAGTCAGTGTAAGTGAGACCATATGTAAGAACGACAATTATTATCAGCGGCCAGTCGCGCCGACTTCAAAGATAGACCAAGCAGTTCGATGAACCGTTTAGATAGCCTCGACCGAACCAGAGGGAGGATGGGGCCCGGATGGTCAATTAGAGCGCGCCAGACGGACCTCCGTCGGAAGCATAAGTGACCTCGTAGCTTAAGCTACAGAAGAGTAGCAAAGTTCTCGAATCAAACATCTTCTTCTCTTTTGTCAAGGGCGGTGGAAAAGAACAAAACACTAAAACTGACGGACGGCACAGAAAACGAGAGGTGCCTCGTGGTTAACCAGTATCGATAACAATTCACGTCTCCAAAAAGCGGGTCCGAATTATGCAACAATTAAAGAGGCATCATTCTAAGATACAATACGCTCAAGTTGCTCATGAGACTCATTTCACGTCTGTTCACTATACTTAGAGAAGGTCGGACAAATGGGGAACAGGTAGGATTCAGGGCCGGTCAAAGGTGTTGTCTACATTTTTACTCTGCCCACTGGCATCCTTACAGACAGTGCAAAATGCTGCTTCAAGAACGGGGCATTCTAATTCCCACGCTTGGGAATGCGAGCAGAATCATATAATTGTGTAGCACAACCTCGTCAGCCTGTAATAGTGCTAATGATATATCATCCAGTATAGCAAAAACATGTAGTCTTTGCCATTCGTGGCGCTGAAAGGGCGTCCAATCGTCGTCGACAGGAGTGGTACATAATCCATGTGCGTTTTGTTTTGATCCATGGTTTGGAAACATTATCTGTTCGTGACAACAAATATGACTAGAACTGTTTTAGTTGACCACCCTCGTCCCCGCCAATTAGCCCACATCAAGTGGGGCGGTAGCAAGAAGAACGCGGCCGTTCGACATCGCGTATTTTAGAACGCTCGACATACGCTATCAATTGGTCAGCTAATAAGGCTGCACACTCTGCGACGGTTGAACGACCTACTTCGTATGCCTGCTGATTGTTTTCCACTCAGGGTATTATGTACCGAGAGGATCGATAGCCCGGCAAGACTGCGCGGTGATTAAGCAGCGACGTGGTCGCGAAATTCAAAGACCCTGACCGTTCAGTTGGTGAAAGTGGGTAGATTTTGCCTGCTGGTGGGTCCTTGTGATCACTCAAATCGCCCGTTGGAAACGCAATCCGAGATCGTAACATGCCGCAGTTAATGGCACGCCTCTATCTATAACATTTTTGGTACTTCAACCTGGCCACGTTTTTTCAACTGTATGATTACGTTCTTATCAGAATATTTTGTCAGCGTTGCAGTGAACGATAGATCGAGTCACAGTATCTTCTGGTCAGGCTCACGGCCATAGGAAATAATGAGCCTGTATGGTTCGAGAGTTAAGAACTCATTGCACAAGGAAACTGCCAAAGCATAAGATGCTTCATCGTACACGACAACTAGGGGGCCTTTCCGTTGAAACACTTAATATATGTGGATATATACATTTAACACGTAGAAACTACCAAGGGCAAACGTATCCCAATGAAGCATCCAAATTCACTAGCGAATTAGCCGACGTTCTAACAGAGACAAACCGCACTCCAGGGAAGAATAGAGGCTGTGAATGTATTTATATTAAATAACTATATCAAGATCTCTTCCTAACAACCAATTCCCGCTGAATACTAAATATATGGAACGCACTCCTTTCAGAAGCTGTCGGCACTAAAACATCGTCAAAATAAAGCTAGGTACCGTGCAGCTAGAGACATTTCCTAATTTGGTGGACCCTCCAGAGCATCTCTCAGCCTGTTCACTCCTGGTAGTCTATTCCCCATCTCCAAATTTCGTTTCTTTATATTTACCTAGCGGCGTGTAAATAACTCGTAACACAGTCATTTTATGAGTTTCTCACTCTTACCATCCATTAGTCAACCGCCATGCTGCCCGATAATGGAGCGGAATCTCGCGATCAAGCTGAAATGGGGACCGCACTGAGCTCTGAGGCGGGCTAGACGTTGACTGACTGAGTCCCAGTGAATGGTAGCACGTGTTGTCAGACTCAACATTACGACAAACGTCGGCTGAAACGGACCAAAAGGACGTTGTTTGTTTGCCGTGACACGTAAAAGTGTCGATGATTTCAACAGCGACTTCTACAATGCTCTCTGCTAATAATACTAATGCATAATTTGATCTAATTACAGAAGAGAAAAAGCTAGGTGGTATGTTGTGTCCGGCAGCGGTGCACGGACAGTTGCGATCGGCCGTTCCAATTATGCGCATTTCTGTACACTCAACGATACTGAACCATCATCATCCTTAACATCAGACAAATGACGCTGAACTCTTATACAACCATGGAGAGAAGAGCAGGTCATGACTAAGTAAAAAGAAGGAAAAGGAAGAGACCTAATTATTAAAAACAACCACCTCTAGACTAAACAGCTAGCTGGCGTCCTTAGCGCACAGCTCAATCACCAGGGTAAGTGCAGCGGTTCGACGAAGTATACTTGTGTGAACCCAAGAGGTGACTGACGTCAAGCCGAACACCCTGTGGTTTTCGCAACTGATCCCAGCACAGAGGGATGCTTTTCGTTGTCCACACTGGAGGAACCAATTGAGTAGAGACTTCTA
Source organism: Paragonimus kellicotti (assembly GCA_014220965.1). Taxonomy (NCBI): domain Eukaryota; kingdom Metazoa; phylum Platyhelminthes; class Trematoda; order Plagiorchiida; family Troglotrematidae; genus Paragonimus; species Paragonimus kellicotti. The sequence goes on along the minus strand of LOND01002990.1, from coordinate 8,873 downwards.
CTGCCTGCACGTATTTGAAAAGTGGCGGTACGACGGTTATGGACCGGTAGCCCAAATATAACAGTCACAATATACTACCGGACCTGAGCTTTAGTTGGCGGTTCAAACCTACCAACCAGGACACTACGCTGAAAATTTGAGGCGGTAACACAATACACACAAGAGAGCGGTTAGGTTGATAAGCAAAGCCTTTTTTTCAGCTGACTAATTTGTTGGACTTATTACAGATGAGTGTGTCGTCTGCTTCGTTGATAGCTTTATTGACACAGAGGAACCTTGGGCAAATAGTGCGGATAAGCTTGAGGGACCTTTTGATGTTCCTTGAAGTACAAGTGGCTTCTGTTTCATTAACTTTCTGTCGACCAAGACCAACGATCGACGAGCAGGCTAAACTTCAGGCTACTACCGATATCTCTCTGAAACTTGTTACATGAACTGCCATAAGGATTGTTTTATCTAACACCCAACAATCCTAAAGGTCTTTTTGATATGTAACGTTTGTTGAACTCATAGACCGTCGTACCGCATGCTATAGCATTGTTTCGTGAATGACCTGTGAGGTGTGTCCAACAGCTGTTGAAATCCTTTTTGTTGAAACTGCCAAGCTTGCGATCTAGGTTAATTTGCGGTTGTGGTTTACCAGCGGCCGAAACAGTCTCTTAACAAACGGCTCATGCGGTTGTTGCCCAGGGAAATAAAGAATAAAACACTGCAACAACACATTATCTGAATCCACATATATGTCCAAACAAGAACGATTGCCCTCAATGAAGCCACATCGTCTATAACTGATTGCTGTGTGGTATACCTGATACCAAATCTGATTCGAAGGAGAATGTCACACGAAAATCATGTCGGACATGATGTCTAAAACTAGTGATCGCCGCATAGTCGCTCACGTTTCAATGAGCAACGTGATGTCAACCCGAAACCGTTGAGTAAACGATTCGGTACCGTCAATTGGACCCATCTGAGCGCTCACATCATTAGTTAAAATGACTATACAAGAATCGTGCGTCGACCTAGGAAGAGCAGCGAAATCCGAATAAAAAGCATCCCCCATAGCCAGGTAGTCTTATTCAGTTGCAGTATGAGTAGACAAGATGGAAAAATTTCTGAAGATCTGACGGCTAGAACTGGTCTTAAGAGAATCTGGCGAACGAGCGACAGATCTGTTGTTAACGCGAATTCAATCTGCCAATGCGGTCGTTGGGCTAAGGAATACACCTATTATAGCCTAACCAAAGTCAACCGACATGTAGGACCAGTACCCAGTAGACAGCTCGATACGGTGACCACTGTTCCGACAGCAGGCCTCGAAAGCCGACGCGTTTAACGCCAGTGTGAGAGCGGCCTGATAACATGGATTATTCAAAGATCAACAAAATCTACGGTCTACGAGCGCGTAAACAAATAACAGAATAACGGTTAATGAAACGGCGGATAACGGAACGACGGTCAACGGTAATGAACAACGGACTACGGAGTATACACGACTAATTCGTAACTTTCCGGTCAACCCAACCACCCGAGGCTAACGCATGAACACAGAAAAAAGACTGGCCTCCGGACAGAGCTCTTTTTGTCACTCAGTCCGAAGACAACACGGTCACAAACTAGATCATATTTAAAGGGTTTGTGACCAATCAGAAAACATGGTCAGAAGGTGGACCAGACAAAGATCCAGACAGTACAGTGATGTCCCAATTAAAGGACGAGCGTGTAGGCGGGGTGCCAGAAATTGGCACAAAGGCTGAGAACGCTCGTGAAGGGCGAAGTGGCACATGACCGTGCCGACTATGAAGGTCACTTCAAACAGTAATGAGTTAGGCCTTTCCAAAGGCAAATAAAACGGTATTTTCGAAGAATAGGATTCTTTCCACACAAAAAATCACGAACCATGTCAACAAGGTTCGCAAAAATGTAATCGTAGTTTATATCGGTACAATGTGAAAGGATGTGTGCAACAGGGGGAGGGATGAAGAGGCCTAAATAGTTCAAAACTGGCGATACCCGCGCTGCCGATTCCTATTCTTCGTCATATCAGACAGCGTCCATAACCAAAGGTGTTCAGTATCTTTCGGACCACTGCCAGAATGCCGGGAGCGTCCCACTGAAACAAACTTCAGAGTGAGTGCCTTCATATTCCGAACCCAAGTCATGCACTGACCACCGGGCTGCCGCTTCCAGCCTAACCCACCACTCGCAAACAAGGCACGATGTGACAGGCGGTGAGTTGGCATTCGTAAGATGTGCCAAGCCAACGAAACCTGTGAGACGAGATCAAAATGCCTAAGGGTCGACAGAGTTTATCCGTTCCGAAGACACGTCGGCGAACTTCGTCATTGCTGACACGGTGTCCTCACCACACGCTATTAATGTTTCGGAGACATCGACGCCTCAAGACGAATACGAATGGACCACGTTTTGGAGCCGCACAACAGGGCCTCCCTCATAGTTGCATTGTCTCTCAGCCTTCCACAGAAAAACTGAGATCACGCCAACGCCACAGATGACGTAAGTTGGCAAACGCCATCCGAATCTTTGCTATGCAATTTGTGATCAAACCGGACATTCTCAAAATACATAAACGTTCTGACCATCTCTAACAGTTTACCATCAAAAGTGAGAGCAGGCGTCAATCTTGCAACAGTAACTTGCACTTGGCAAGTACAAAAGCCATACCAGATTGACGAATTGAAGCCTCTAATCTAATATGTTCTAGGCTCCTTATGAGCCACTGCAGATAAGAACAATGTTGTCCATATACTCTGTCTCCAAGTCGAATGCGTGGGAACAAATCCATACCATCACATTCGCAGGGTACACACTATGCACTCGTCTAGAGCAAAGTTGAACAAGAAGAGGGACTAGACAACCTTGCCGCGCCCCACTTGAGACATTCAAGGTCGGCAATACGTTACCATGAGCCATAACCATGCCCGAGGTATATACAGTGAAGAAGTCGGCAGCAACATGTTTTGGGCCAACCACACTACTCGGTGCAGAAGACAGGGCGATCAGGTCTATACTGCGAGATGACCAGTGCAGAAATAGCACTTTCGCTATTCACCACAGTCGTACTTGACTGAGATACTTCCATGACTACCAAACCTGATATAAAACGAACTAAGGTTTACAATCCTTTAGCTCAAGAGCTCGTACCGTAAGCAAATGGATGGGCGGCAGTATACCAGAACCAGTACTATCTTATTCCGCAGAAGGGTGCCAGCCTAGGCATCTACGCCCCCAGCCCAAGTGATTATGTCAGCATTACGCGTCGAGATAAGAATAACTGAACCAGATAATGCGTTACGTGCATATCACTCTGCGCAACCCAACCATACACGCAAACTGATTGCGTCGTCATCAGCTACCAGTGAGGCCTTTCCACTTTGGAGTAAGAACCTTGACTTGTATCATGCCGTTTTCATGTCCGTTTTGTGTTACCTGTTTGCAAACATAAGGCACTGGCTGGAAATTGATAGAAGAGGGTATACGAAACGCCCATCAAACAGAATTGACAATTAAACTGTCCAGACCAAATCAGTGACGTGATCCATGCGAGCATTGGAAAATCTCGACAGCAATGCGGACCCCTTGCGAAGATGTTTGTTCCAGAAGAGCACCGTATATACAGTGAAAATGAAACCGTCCATCTAACATAACTTAGAAATAAACGCTAACCGACTTCTGCTGACTTCACAGACGAACAGGGCTGTCGTAAACTGAAACACAAGCATACGGAAAATTTGCGTAGACACCGTGAGGCTTACTTGGCCGTGCGAGCCAAAGAGATGGAGAAGGCATTCTTACCAGAGGACAGCCGAGTACGGTTTTCCCTGATTTGTGGTTACACCGGCCGTCAACAAGATGTTTACGAGGTTGTATACGAAAAAGATAGTTCACAAATTTACAGATTGCCATGGCGATTTGACAATGGATAGAACACTTCGAAAAACAGTCAGAATGTTCTGATCCAGCTCATTCAGCTCTATGTAACAGATATCACGTGGTTAGTCATGAAGTTCCGACGACCCTCCGTCGTTGGCTCTGAAGCCTAAGTCATTGAGACCTGAAAATGCATCAAGTTCAGACCTCCTTCTTCCCACTCTTTTCAAAGTCGGTAGTGAGAGATTGTCGTCTTAACTGGTTACATGCTCTTGTTCCGTACGGTAGACTGTGGAGGTGCCCTCGTGATTGAAGCTTAACAACAATCATCCACATTTTCAAAAGAGTCGCAAGAACAGCAGGTAACCACAGAAATGCCGGTCTTGCCTCTGTCTCATAAAGGATACTCACACGTCTTACGAAGGTAATCAGATGAGAACACGCACGTGTCCTGCATGGTCGCGGGTGTACATCTCATTTGGCTTTACGACAGACAACAGAGAATCAACACTTTTGTTTAGCCAGCTGCCACGGCCATTTTAAACCTGAACGCTGCTTTTAAATTGGCTGCCCGACGTCCTCCGAAGCTGCCTCCAACTCATGCTCCACAGTAAAGTATGTCAATTCGTTAAATTCGTGTGCCGTTCTAATTTTAAAGTACATTTATGGACAGGTAATTACAACTTTTCCAGTTTAAGATGTCTTGATGTAAGTTTGGCATGTCTTAAGGGAGTTAGCTGGGTTTTGACGTCGAACAGGGTCGCACGTCTAATGCGCACATGCAGTGAGATCAAGTGGTCCCAGCAAGTGCAGAGAATAAACCCAGTTGGCATGTATGAACCCAGTTACCTGGGACAGCTTGAAGTGTCATCGAGGTGTCGTAAACTGTAAAAGATATAGAGCGTTCTTTACTTTAAGCGGCGCTCGACAAGGGTGTCCGACACCCTTGTTTCCCTTCAACTATGTGATGGGCAGTGTTTCGGAAGGATTAGTTGGAAATCCCAAATATCACTCAATGGAGCTGAGCTGACTGATGATGAGTACGCGGACGAAATTCTTCCACTTAGTTATTCGGAAGAGAACATGCGAGCCATGCCAGACTCATGAAATGATAGGGCCAGTCTATATGGTATGTACTTTGTGCCATCAAAATGTAGGGTAATAAAAGAGTGGGTTGACTTTGACCAAATCATCGTTATTGCATGTGCGGCGCTCGAGACTGACAACCAACTCATCAACCTAGTTAGTCACCCCATCAGCCTGTAAGATCGCTGACAGGGTGTCAACGAGGATAGTGTCGACACGCACTGCATTCGCCAGCCCTTGTCACCCATGACGTCGCAAAGACGCGCACTTTTCAATTAAAGACAAAGCTTACAATGCTTGTGTGTGCTTCCCTTAGCGTTGTGGATCACAGACCTGACCCATCCGTACGGAAGTTACACCGTGTCTCTCGGTATTCAGCCACCATTATCTCCTCCAGTTGACCCACGGTAATTAGGCTCACTGTGTAAGCAAAGCTAGTCCATCGACCCGTAGTTGGGAAATCCGGAAGTTCGTGACCGATAATCGAGGTAATAGGAATGAAGTCTCCGCTGATTGGACCACGTACTCCGTATACCGACGGAGCACCTTTCGCATCCGGAATTGCTCAATAAGGTTGCTGATGGTTGTGAGAAACCGAGATGCTGATAGACGACGACATGGTCGCGAGCTAAGAAAACCTTAACCGCCTGTAAACGCGTCGCAGTCCATGAGCATGTGATTATAGAATTGCAGACTCTTCCTTTCGTGAAGTTCCACTGCTTGGTTTAGTAGTTTTATTCTCAGTACAACTGCACTATGTATTGCTCTCCTGCTTCGTGGATTACTGTTAAGACTTGAGGCGACCCAGGTCGCATTACCCATAAACATGACTGGATGCCGAAAATGATTGCTCTGATGTCCTCACTGCGACGTTTGGAGATCGTCTGCGAGAAATTAGTGTGGCTACCATCTGTATCGTTTTCACTCGGTATTCAGTTTATTCTCAATCCGCAACTAAAACCGATGTACCATCTCACATTGTACTTTTCAGTACAGATTAGGGAAGATTGCAGAAGGTCCTGTAGTTGTTCTTAAGACGCGAAGTTGGACATCACACAAATCGAAAGTCTACATATTCCGATGAACGAGTACAGTTCACCAGTCGCAGTGTCGTTTTTCCGAAGGAAGAGCAGTAGACAGATTGAAAGCGAAACAAAGACACAGCCGAGGTAATGCAACGTTGCTTAGACTCAAACAGTAAAATCTACGGCGACCAATTTAAAAACTCTGGAAAATATTATACAAGTTCAATAACACTCGTGCTGGCAATAACCACGTGATCGAAGTGTGGCCACAAACTCGTATTGCGCCTTGAACACCAAACAAAGCCTCTCACAGATCGAGTGATCTAAAGTTACAACATTCCACAACGACCAAGAGAAATGGACGAGAATAATTCAAACGAACTAAAGTCCGTGTAAGAATATAAGAATATTTTAAACTTAAACAATGTAAGACACTCGGTGAGATGTGGTATGATGGAATGAATTAAAGATACTCGATAATGTCGGGCAGGTAAACTGATTTCTAGTTAAGAAAACACGAGATAACCTGAGTGAGACGTAAGTGTTGAAAACGCAATCTAACAGGAGCTTCAACCGCAAATGTTAACATGAGCAGATCCCACAGAAAATACTTAGCTTACCCACCTTATGAACACTGCATATTGAAAACGTGTTAACTAAACGAACTTACAGTCTGGGAACAATGTTTGCAACACGCTGAACGGATTCGTAAATATTAACGACCCGCCGGCCACTTTTGTGTTCCTCAATAAGGAATGACTCGAGAACTCGAAGTTTATCGGTAACAACAATGTCTAGAGGGTGAGAGTGTGAATATATGACATACATAATTCGTAATATGATTTTGGAGATAGGTAAGAAGTCCGCATTTCTCGAAGCATATTAGTTGCATGATCAATAGCTTCGCTCAAATTCCCTTTATCCTAGGAAATGGAATGAATAAATACAACAGGAGTACTAGACAACGCTCCATTTGAAAAGCACATTGTTTAACACTCGTAAGAGCTTCATCTAGTAGCCTCTCCTGATCCACAGAATGCATCCCAAGAGCACCGCAAATATTTAAAAGAGCCGCATGATTATCAGTCTGTAAACTGGTTAGGTAAAGCGTTTCAGCGATTGATATACGTTTTCGAGACTCCCTTTGCTCACTGTCAAGCAAGCGTCTGTCTAAAAGACAGACACTGGAAACAGGGGATCACAGTAAATGCTAAGAACAGAGTAAGGTTATTCGAATAAAGTTCACTTAAGCAAATGAGAAACTACCAATTTTTTTAAGGCCGTCTCTAGAAACGCCCTTAACGAACCCAGAAAAAAGACAGTTCCAGTGGTTAAAAATCCCATAAGAAAAGAACTGTTGTCTAAGGAACGTGCGTGGACGAAACATAAAGTATTTCAATTTCAATTTCAAATCCAGGACTTGATGAAGGCCTGCGCCTGTTGACGTCCTGATGCTTGACTGGTGTGATCCGGAGATTGACCAGACTGCGTTTTCTGTCGATGCTGCGATGCGTTCGGTAGTGGTCTAAGGGTAGGGACAAAAGAAAAGAGATGACAAATCTTGGTTGCCCTGAAGCAAGCAGATCATTATTCGATTAATACAGAGTAGGAAAAAGGTTGCTCCAACATTTGTCTAGCTCCCTTTTGAATACATCCACGCATCAGATGGCAGGTAACTCGAAATTTGGTTCACTTTTCCACGCTGTCATTGTCTATTCATATTTTTGCCCTATTGGTGCTCTGTGCATCAAAAGATTACATACGATCATTGTTATTCGTTATCGGATAACACTTGTCTCGTTACGTATTAAATTAATTGGGTCACAGTATCTATATCCGTTTTATATTTTACCTTTGGTGCTCTGAGCATCAAAAATTATACACTTATTATCGTCACTGTTTAACGTATCAATTTAGTCGAGTATTATCTGTTGATTATTATCTGTTCACAAACTATAACACAATGACACGCACGAGATCCAGCAGCATCGGTGTGTCGGACGTATCGAGTGTTTGTGGCCGATTCGGCTGCCGCATGACTGTTCAGAACGGCATGCAGTGCCAGACATGTCTACACTGGTACCACACTAAGTGCACTGGCCTCAAAGAGGATCAGTACACTCTGCTGGCTTCTTCCAAAAAGCCATTCATCTGCATGAGCTGTTTGTTTCGTGAGAGCTGCATTTCTTCCGGGTCTGTATCCGTCCCGCTGCTCACCACCCCCAGTGAGCAAAAGCAAGACACTTTTAAATGTAGTTGCGAGACGTCTAAAAATGTCAATGCACTGCACATGGCCACGGTGAAAAAGCTCTGGTTGAAACCCAGACGGCTTTATCTGATATGAAGTCAGAATTAAGCTCGCTGAACGAGTACATTGCGCTCGCCCTTCCAGGTGTGGCGGCTGCTCGCAAAGCAGTGGCTTTGTCCACAGCTCAAATTGAGGAGGCCGCGACAAACTTGAGGGACAAGACACTCCGGGAAAAGAGGCTCGTTTTGTGGGGACGATTCCCTATCACATCCTCTCCGAGTGAACAAGCCAGAGTGGTATTAAACACCTCATTCCCTCACGAATTAACAAACTTGGTTTCTGCTAGTAGACTCCGCTCCAAAGCTACAAAGAAGTCACTCGGACTTCTCGTGACCTTACCCGCCAAGATTAGCAAGCGTGAACTACTCGACAAAACATTGCAGCTAAAGGAAAGTCATGCCCACCTAAAAGGAGTGTCACTGGATCGCTCATTGCAAAAGCGGCAGAAGCGCTCCCAGCTTGATAAAACTAGGACACACATCAAGGCTGACGCCAATCTTCAGGCCAAAGTTAAAGTCCTTATTCCTGTTCTCAAGAGGGGACCAGTGCCACCGAATGGATCA
>LOND01002989.1:13644-31035 GCA_014220965.1 Paragonimus kellicotti | reverse complement strand
GTGTATACTAATCTTTCGTAGATTCACAGCAAGATCGACGGTATCAACGGTTGCAGTACTGATGAATACGGTTCAGAGCTGATAGTCTGAGTATCTGTGATTGTAAACACGTTAAGAGTAGTTTAATGGTTTTAAAAAATAAATTCCTTCCAATCGTTGGTCAGAGATTGAAGGAAACATTACGATAACATAAAAGTCCGTTCAACTTTGCTAACTATGGGTGAAGAACATGCGGAGTACTGGGGACAAATCGAAACAGACAGCGAATGGACAGTCACAGTGAGCAGTTAGTTACCGACACCACAACAACCTTGCAAGTCAATTCAGCAGACCTTGAACAAATATTGATCACAGAGTTTGCTTCATCAATTCTTTTCTGAGAATCATTAACTGGGCGTTCTGACCACATAACAATGTTTCGAATAAGCTGAGTGATTCAACAGGGTGACTTGTTACCAAGACCAGTTCAGTCATCAAGGATGCTTTATTTCAGTTACCGGGATCACTGGCCCAATGTTGTTGCATCGCCACTTGTCTTGATCATTGCAATAGGTTCTAGTATCTGGTAGGATAGCTTGATATCTGTTTCGTCCATGTAAGTGTCACTGCAACTGCAAGTGAACTGACAGACAACGTGTGGAACAGAGTGTTTAAAAAAAGTACGTGGCGATTACGGAGAAATGGTACTTTGATGGTTTTTTCAGGCAAAAGAGGATAGCCGCATTCGTATTAGATAGGGACAGACTACTATTCGTGCTTTCTATCGTTTCCAAGATGAGCCTATAATGAAATCAGAAATATATCTTTCATTTGAGTAGTTTGAACTGGTTCATCTCATTTTCTCTCCACGTTTTAACTTTTGCCAGTTGTTTGTGATATTCATTTGCCACTTAAGCAAAATAGATAGAACTGCGGTTTTATTCAGTTTCATGAGACACAGGTTAATTCTAATTAACAGAGCTGGGAAAGTCACACCAATCAATACAAGTACAAGCTAAAAATCAAACCTATTATCCATACAACCTGGTGTTGGCCAACCAGTCATTCCCAAACTTACCAGTCGGTGTTGTGTGCACCAGCGTGATCGAGACAACTCATTAGATTGCTCTGGTGTGGATTACAGAATACTTAGTTTGGATGTATGCATATTTGTTCCTTGGGCCTACATTTGTTCGTTGTGTGATCTGCATGATTTGCCTTGATGACTGACCAGAAGAAAAGAAATAATGACGTACGATAATGCATGTCTCCTTTGCAACCGAGTTGACCAAACTTCTATTTGCACCATTCAACGCAATGATACTTTTATTTATGTCACGACTTTGATGGTTATTCGTCCCAAGTTGCTGTTTTGCGCTCAAAAGAGTTAGCACTGACCTTACTCCCAAACCGGTCTACGTACGCTGGGTTGAACAAACTTTACATGCTCGTTGGAAATTAGTGATTTTGTTTTAGCTAACTGTTTACTATCGACCTGCTTTTCACGCCTCACTTGTTTATTAGTTACATGATCACACGAAACAAATGGAATACCTAGACGGTCTGTAATTCAGACGTAGAAATCTACAGCGCCGATTAGCTGCTTTAATATGAGGTCATTGTTTGAGCAAGGAACCTGAAAACTTTTAAGTAACCGTTGGACTTTTCGAGATGCTTTGGTAAACGACTTTTGTTTTATCAACACAGATCAACTGTTAGCCAAGCTTTACTCACCGAGTGCCGAAATCTTTTTCAGATAAGGCGTTGATGCCATCGGTTTCGTTTTTTTCTAAAATTTTGACAGATTCGAGGCGCGCTGTTGGGTATGAAAACATGTCAGAAACTGCACCGTCATCGTCAAATGGATTCAGACGCCTAGGTAGTTTCTCACTGATGCCGCCTCAGCTAAATCCAATGCAACATCCTACGTAAGAACTCACTGTTATCTTTCGCACGGACTGAATAGGTACTGGCAACGTTGAACGTAATCTGGTAATGCGTGTGCTTTCGGAAAATCAAATCTTGCGCGCCTTGGTTCTGACCCGGATCAACGGAAATATAAATACATTATACCTTGTTTTACATGACTTCGATATGCTCCAACTGACTCAAAAGCAGATACGGAGACTGCTGCTATATTTTTCATCGACATCGCAAACGTTTTTACCGTTTGTCGTCCCTACACATGCACACTGGAAAAAATCTTCCGTTGTTGATTGATGTTACAATCTTATAATCACTGTAACCTCAAAATCGGACTACTACATGTTCATTACAGTATGACCAGTATTCTCGAAAACAGTTCTAGCTACAGTTATCATACATCGGAGCACCTGGAGCGATCCACCTTCACACTCCGCCTGGGTCGGTATACACAATAATACGCATCCTCTCCGCGCGTCCAACTTTGACTTCACAACGTCTCTCTCTAAGGCCTGATAGAATATTATAACAGCGCAATAAAGGCGGCTGATCAATTTGAAAAACCCAAATCACTTTCTAACCATCACAGCTTAGGGAGCTAAAGTGCGAAAACGTGCACATCATCGAATTTGTTTTTCTTCATAAATCGAAAGCCGTTCAAAAACCAAAATACGCAGTTTGTTGATCTACTACCATGTTTGTTTTCTTTTATCGTTTATGTGTTCGCGATACCATTTGTTGGACGGATCTTTGGACACTTTCCAAGGGTTGTTCGGCAGAAATCTAGAATCACATCTAATAAGAACTGCACTGAATGAAAACCATGTTGCGGAATTTACCATACACACTTTTGTAGGATGCAAATCGCTATATCGGCATTACGTTCAAAATGTCAGTTCAAATAACATTTAGCGAAGAGATTGACCCAGATATCTACCGTGTTCTATTAACTGGTTTATTACGTAGTGAAACATTTACGCAATAATTCCGTGCTTGTAATACACAGCTTAGAGAAAGTTATATTTTCCCTCGAAAATTTAATCAAAACAGCTTTAATTTTGTTTCTATGTTATATAATTGAACAGTACTTAGCAATATTGTGATTCACTGAACACTTGATTTATGTTGGCTCATTGACAACAGCGCTCATTGAGAGTCGGGAAGCAGGTTAACTTACCTTGTCCAACCTAGCAATATTTTCATTGGAGATCTGTCGACCCCATTTGCAAAACTAATTGCGTACGAGTTCGTTTCAGTCTTACTTGTCTTTATTACAAGGCTTTCGTCTGACACTCAAATTCTTTTATTACAATTGCATGAATTCACTAATCCTTGGTTACTCGTTGAAAACAAGAAATGATGGAACAGAAGGCAGAATACGAACAGAACCTAACAATTATACAACTTCAAACAGTTACCCAGACAATCTTCAACGGTTGATCCATTTCACCAGGAAAGTTTCCAATCCTTTGGTCTGTTGATTTTCCTTTGTTCAACTCTATCATAGTACGCAGCTATTCGTTCCGGTTTTTTCTAAGTCAGCAACCCGTAACCGTTTGAAGTGGATTGTTAGTCGAACTGTTGCACCAGTCGTGAACGTTTATTAGGTAGACTGCATAAACGTGTGGTTATTTTACTTGGCCAGAAAACCATCAGTCGCAACTGACAAAAGGTTGATATAGTTAATCTAGACTGACAGCAAGTTGCCGAGAAGCCCTTAAGGCCATATAGTTGTCATGTCTGAACATTCGCTTGCAATGATCCGTTTATTCCAGAGGTGGAAAATTAGATTAAGAAGACCTTACGATGGTTGTGTGTATACGGTTGGGAAACACGTGGTCATGATAGCTGACGAGTTTGTGAAAAGAAACCATCTATTAAGTAATCGGTGACCATAAGTAAATGAAATGATATTGAACGTACTTTTCAGAGTATAAAGTTGTACATTGATCGCTTGTTTTGTTTGACAACACAACATACAGTGAACATCTCTCAGATCTAGCTGGGATAACGAGGGGTCGTACAGTCTGTTATATATTTCCTTCTAAACTTTGCCCTTAGTGTGTCTTCTCAAAGTCTGATGGTTAGTATTTTACGATGACTACTGTGACATGTTGACTGCTGTTGTAAACTGGTCTACGAGTGTTGTTTCGTCATATGTTTGAACATGCGCTGAAATATGGTAGTGGACAATTACAAATGTAATTGTCGATGCCCTGCGCAGATTGAGCTGAATGGAAGAAAACAGTAGCTTCTTTTCCGGCATCGACCAGAGCGAGCTTGCTGACTCTCACGTTGCTTCTGCAGTCAATTCGAACGTGTAGTTACAAAGCGTATTGTGAGCGGACTGCGTAACTGTTCAGTTTAACTCAGTACGTTCGTGGGAATACACATCTGATTAATTACTCAGTTCCCGTCACTCAGTTACGTTGATTTGGATTGTGCACCTGAAAGTTGGCCGAATCATCAGCCGGACTTGTGCGCACAAAGACAATGAATGAAAATGCTGTTTTTGCTACAGAAGATTATTGCCACCTAAACTGTGACACTGTTTAATACCGCTTTATCTGACCCGACCAGATTAGGACTAGCAGTCTAAAGCTGACCTCATAACAGAAACGAACTTTTGGCTGCCAGCATCCTAGTCACTTATGCCTATAAACTAATAGATGAATGACTTCTCCAGTCATCATTATTTCCTATGTAACTATGTATGTGAAAAACGGAGTTCTTCAAACAATTATTTGCCTTTAAAATTTGCTTTAGAAAATATCTCTCTCCTTCTCATTTGTTTTCCTAGATGATGTGAAGTCAATAGGATTGACACTTATATCGTTGAAGGAGCTATCAGAAATATGCCTAAACAAGCTCCAGACCATGTTGGGTAACCAAGGTTGTTTGTTCCAATGTATTCTCGGGGGAGGTAAGGCCATTTAACAGTGTTCGGTCAACTGATGTTTGCTTATTTACTTAAACTACACAAATAATTAACAGCCAGGAACCATTGCAAAACAAACAGCAATGACTCATTCAAGAACAAGAATGAACAGTGATCAAATGTAAACTGTAATGTGCTAACAGTATGAGGAAAAGAGAAAACACGAATAGTGTACATTCCAAAAATATCGACAGTTTGTTTTTACAACTCGTAAAACATCTGTGATATCTAGCCATGAATACTACGTAACGCAGATAAGTGTCAGACAGATCAGTTCCGTTTACAGTGAAATGTGTGCAAGAGACAGCAAGGCATCCGCAAACATTTTGTTGATGCATTATTCACATGGTTTATTGTTAACTGGTGACAACGTAGTAGTGTGAGATGACCGGCTTGAAGACTGAGGCACATAGGCCGTGGTGAAGTGTTGGAATTCTTTACAGAAGAATATTTAAGTAAAAACTTAAGAAAAACGAGTTAAAGTTGACAGAACAGGAAACAGAGTTGAGCGAAATTCATCCAGTCACGTGTGGTAAACACAAGTGTGAAAGATAGCAAATTATTAACAAGCGGTTTTGTGTTGTAGCTCCTATCGAACAAAAGCTCACCGACTACACGTTCTGAATGAGAGGCAAACATAACAAAACGGAAGATGTGTTACCAACAAGATTTTCCCACAAAACACGAAGTATCTACGCCACTTTATTCGGCGGTCATTTTTATTTGTACTGCAGTTGAAGATAAGATTTGTAGGATTATGCTATAACTGTCCCAGTGAATTTTCTGCTGTTCAACAATGTTAAACAGGCATCAACCTCCGCGTAATTTTAAGTAAGTAGAGTGCAATTTCTTTGGACAAAGACTGTAAGATCAGCTTAGCGACAATTATCAAAGTTTTTAAGAGCATTAGTTTCAAAAGTTAAGACTGGCAAATGAGGTGCGAAATCACAATTCAGTAATCCAGTCAGTTCCCATGAACAGTGGCGAGTTTGGGTCTGGCATTACTAAAAAAAGCAGGTCCTTTCCTCTCTGAGAATTTTCAGTTTAATCGGTAAAACTGTTCCATAAATTGAAGGCTGCTTTCAGGAGTGAGCAGGTGCTTGTGTCTACTTCTAGATGAACAAGGTTGGACGCAAAGTTTGACGTCTGCCAAGAAAAAGACATCTTTTTCCAACGCATCGAAAAAGCAGTTAATAAAATTGTCTATAAATGTGCATAAATATCGTAACAAAAGTTGTAAGAGAGTTTGTTTTTACACAGTTTCAATAAACGTTACCGCGACATAACATGTAACTAAAGAATGACCAAACTTGTGTAAAAGTATGCACAATAAACAGAACCAAAGATCAATGTAAATTGTAAGCATGAAAACAGCGAATAGTAAAACACTGTAAAATATTAATACATTGTCCTTACAAAAAAGGAGACAAACTTTGCTACTAAATGCAATTCTTTAGTGATGTTAAGTCCCAAGTTGCTTCAATTAGTACACAGTATTATCTGACGTTCTCCGGTCTAGTAAATTCTAGTCAAGGCTGTAAATCAACCGTATATAGGAGCCAAGCATACCTTTCCGTACGAGTTATAATCGGTGCTAGAACGCTTGTGATCGGTGATTAGTCATAGTGAATCTCATACGTGTTACTAAACAGCTGCGGACGTTTGTTCTTTGCCCTTCCAATGTCTATGCGAACTATGACACACCAAGATCAAACGTCGATGACAAGCCCAAGGCCATGGAGAATATTGAAGCCTCACTCAAAATGGCTGATTCGAAAAATGTTTTTGGAAATACCTTTGACAGTCCATAAATCAAAAATTGAAACGGCATGAGAATGGCAATATAATACTAAAAATTTCGCACATCTGTATTAACAGCTATATTTACCAAATACCTTGCGGAACGTGTCACGTTCTCTTAACAGTCCGATGCAGTTTCAGAACATTTCGAAAACGTTGAAAGCCAGGACTGAATGTGAGTTTTATAGTCGCAGTTGTATCTCTTTTCGTCATTTCGAAGGCTGATTTAGGAAGCACGTGACTCCGATACAGAACGAACAGTGGCTTGGAAACTTTGATAGAGGACTTCACACACTAAGCACTCCAACATACTGAGTGAATGAAAGGTTCCTTNAACATCATCAATCACACTGGAAACTAATTTGAGTTGAAGACATTAGTTAATTCATTGGTGAGATGAACTAATTAGCTTGTTTCATTTATCAGTGAACAATACCTCGGGATCTTCCAACTTCGATGTCCAGATGAATGTGGTTCATTGTACTCAACATGATGCGTAAGACAAAATGTGCAGAGGTAGATTTGTCATGAATTTGTTTGATGCAATAATGTATAATGATCTCTAGAATAAATTGTTTAAGAAAAGTGTTATCATCATATTTTTATACTTCATGGAAACTGTACTAAATCGAGTGTCGTGAGTGTTTAACAGAAGCTCAGGTTGTCCCAGTTGTTTTCATCTGGATCTTACTCATGAACTGTAGGGCGATCTGAAAAGACCAACTTTGTGGGTGACAAACAAATCTTATTCAAGTGAGCGCGGTTTCAGTGAAGGATGACCAGAAAATGTGTCAGTTCACGGGTATTGCAATCCAAAATGAGAGTGGTCTGGTAGATATTGTGGCCAGTTGAAATATACCTTTTTGTAAATGATTCAACTGGGCCTAGTGTTGTTTGAGGTTTCAAAAGAAATCAAGGTGAACAATTTATTTTAAGCAAAATCTGTCCCAGTTACAGTCAATCTTATATTTACCGTAAAACTTGAAGCGTATTCGCAAACCACTGTGGTCACTTTATGGGATAATTAACTACTTGTAGTAATTAGATGTAATGCCATTTACCTTGTTGGTGGATAGTAGTGGTTTACCCAATTGATGTTATTTGATTAGTGGATCACCCTGTTCCTTAATCAGAGAAGGTAGTATCGAAACTGCTGTGTTGTATGGAATAGAACAAGCTGAGTAACTAGTCTACTTTTGGATCCTTTTAACTCAGTGGAGACATTTCCAGGTGTGATGATCTCCCCAACGTTTAAAATCGGGTCTATTCGTTCGGCACACCCTAGACATGTCCGACTGGCTAAATCAGTCAAGGGGTAAATGGAAATTGCATCTTTTCAAGCCAATCAGGTAGACGTTGTCGAAGTAGAAAGCATCAGAACCCCTGCACTTCGTTAGTACAGAAAGCGGGTTTAGTTTATCTCAACAGAAAGTGTTTTCTGTCGGTGAATCGATTTTGACTGTATATGTTCCACTGAATGAGATCAAGGATTGTTCATGCGATAATGCTGTTGCCAACAACCTAGGTCCTTAACGAAATTGAAATAATAGCTGTAGGTTTGAATTCATGATATGCAGTTTAATAGTAGCAATGAATTACAACAGTATATTGGTCGTGTAACGATGAAACCTCAGCTGGACTGCTGTTTCCAGATGCTTCCATGTTGAAGCATGAAAATGATCAACCATAAAACTATTCACGATCATAGCGTGTATAAGCGACTGACGAAGAACACCATTTGTGCAGCTGTTGAAGACGTTTATCTAGCGGTTATCTTGGTCATTTCCAACCCGGTCCAACGTAACAAGCGTTTGCATTAAAAAATGATCTTAACAATTAACTCGCTACTTTGAATTACTCAATTAAGCCTCGAGGATGAATATTTTCAGAGTAAAATCCATAGGATAGAAATATTCAATGTTCACTATGTTTGTTTTGGCGGCATCGTGTCAGTGACACATAACTCAATCCTATATGTACATAGGGTATGGTTTCCGGTAACCTGTCTTTGCTACCTACGGCAGTTCTTCAAAATGGTTAACTGGGGTAATTTCTAAATAAGGTTATGCAATGTCGTGAATAGAGTGACAAGACGGCCCTAGCGGAAAAAAAGTAATATACAGCTTACCATTATTAGATAGTGGGACTCTGTTTCAACTCTACCTCAAGATTGTGCCAGTGGTTAGGAAATGAATCGTATCTTTGTACTGCTTTCTTTCGTGCATATTACTTCGCATGTTTCGGTGAAACTAAGCAGGTGAGTAGCACCATCATACGTTTGTCTGACCGTATCGGTGATGATGCTCCATCACAGATCGATAGTGGGGTTGCCAAGACAATTACTGATATGACCGTAGCCCACGATACTAATTATGAGCATGGCGTTGATCCGATCACTTCTTTTTCTCCGATTTTCTGAGCCAATGGAAACCAGACACAATGTGTGAGATACAGACTTCAGGCCACTGCTGAGTCGGTTGGACTTTGGTTGGCTGATCAGTCTTCGTTTTGTTCAAATCTAGCGAAGGCCACTGTCCGTCAACTACACCATGACTGCTTAGACGTCAGTGGTTTTACTTGCATCATATTTGTAGCTTAGTATCCACTTATGAGTATGATCTGGCTAAACTCATTTGGACTAAGTATGTTACTCAAGACATTGACCTACAACTGTGATCCGCGTGCTACTGTTACTTTTCTCACAACTAGGGTTACCTACAACGTAGGATACGGCATGTTATTTGATCTGCACACTGACTTCAAGAACCGAAGGACTTTTGATTTCTTTATAAGCTGGCAAACTTAACACTTATGGCACTGATTATTTTCAATTGGAACGGAAGCGTTTCATGCTTTCGTCTGTTTTTTGAAACATACAAAATCTGATCATTGACACATAGCAAACCAAGACGCCTTTGACTAGAATGTACTTTATTATGAGGGTTGTCACTGTTTTCTGAATTGCCGGAGATTGTAATTACTGGAACAAATTGACACTTTAGTGATAGCGTTCTTTTTTCATACAAAAACGAAGATACAGAAAAATTAAACTTCTCTTAGCAGATCTTTGACTAATAAATGTAAATTTATTACGCGAAGGAGTAAGGGCTGTTCGTCAGGATCTTGACTGTTGATCTTCCAGAAGTATCCAAACCCCTAGCCAAAATAATAAGTCATAAAGATAAAACTTCTAATCTGTACGAGCTGTCCGAACCACCAAATTAGAATCATTAGTGCTTTGCAAAAGGACACGTACAAATAGCAAGCAAGCAATACAGCTAGAACGCGGAAGAATACTTTCGCACACACCATGTTATAACCATATATGGTAGAAATTGAAACTGCTTTGTTCAAACGCCAGATGTCTGTCGCAAGATCCGCTTACAGAATGCCTTGAAGTCGGAAGATGGATGCGATGTTTCATTAAATTCTAACGCGTTCACCTACGTTCTACTTCGGAACAGCAGGAGAAAATCATTTCACCAATAGTGATAATACTGTCAGCGACTTGGCTGTCCATACGTGTTGAAAAACATACATGCTAACATTTATCAAGTTTATAAGGCATACAAAGGGAGGAAGGTTACGTGGAGGTCAGCATAACATTGAGGGTATTTCATTAGTAAATCAGTCCTAGCCGATTATTACATATTTAAGTTTGAGTCTAAAATGTGGCCTAAAAAGCAACATACGGATAAAGTGTGATGCCTGTTAACAAGAAATTTACAATAGTTACTGTTGACGACAATCGTTATCGCTATGAATCCGTTAAAGAGGTAGGCAAGTACAATTAGGGTGTTAGTACTCAAGATAATCAAGCTCATTCCACATAAAAGTTCAAATATGGTTAACATTTCTATGTTAAAATGTCGTGAAAATTAAAACTGACTTTTATTTGTAAAGTGAATTAGTATGGATTGCTATGGATCTTGGATTTATTTCGTCGGTTCGTGCAAAACAATAATCTACACTTAACATGGTCAAATATACTCCCGTGAAGAAAATGCACAAACCATAAGATTCATCCGATGACAATGTGAAAAACATATACGAAGCACGTTAGGATCATTTGAACGTTATCCGTAAGGAAATTGTCAACGTAGCTTGGGAGGTCACTGGCTTACAGTTTTAAAGTTTACGTTCCTTCTTGACCAATTGGCTGTGCGTATCAGCGATGGTTTTTATGAAGCATCCAGTATATTCAATCAGTTAACCGTGAAAGCCCGGCTTTACACATACGGCACAACTTTAAACAGTAATGCTATATGACCATAGATATTTTTGTAGGTATACTTTTCGGTCACACAATAACGTCTTCAAAAATTGATGATCAGTGACAGTAAATTGCAGCTTTTGTTTTTACACAGGTAGTGATCAAAAAGTGGGCGTTACTTGGCTGACTTGGACGCGACACCGAAAAGACGTGGCAATCGCTCGAAAAGAATTCATTTACAATTTCGTGCCCCTCAGTAAACTTCCAACGTGAAAACTAGCTGAAATTCAAAAACCAAAACTCGATTTACAATATTGAGGTTGTAGAGCGGAATGATGAATCCGGATTGTATTTCAGACAGTTGAACTGGATAGTAAGCGTATGCGGACTCGCAGTTTAGCGGGGAAACGAAAGCATAGATGTTCTGGTGATGCAATATGCTCTCGATTCAGTTCATATAATAACTGCTACCTCGTCAAGTAGAATTGATGTGTTAGTTATTGTGGTCACGTCAATCAGTGTCTTGATTCACCGAGCCATACAACATAGTCGTACTGATACGGTTGTGAAATATGCAGTGTCGCAGAACGGGACGTGTCTCAAAAATGGAAATTAAACAGTAGTTATCATCCTTGAAAAAACTGGGAGCTGATAGCGATGATTGGGAAAATGTATATGTACTCTGTGTGACGTGTATACGAAGAGAACGATGGTGCACTTTGACCAAGACTTGCGAGTTGGTATCAACCGTATAAAATGGTATTTGTTTGTAGTTGTGTTTCTTCACATCATTTGCAATGATGTCCGGCAGTAAGCCACTTTCCAGGTTAAACGTATTGTGGTCTCAATAACATTATTTTCGATCGAGGATGAGTGAACATTCAAAAACACAACATTGTGATATATCATTAAAATTATGAACCCAACTTTGTCCAACCTTACAGTGGAGGACTGCCCTTTTCAAGTCTGGTTCATTCCGCTGCGTTGTCATTTTTTGCACTAGTGTAGAGAATGTCTGATCAGGCAAAACGTAAGAACCGCTTGTGTCAATTATGAACATCATGCATCAAAATTCACCAGAATGATAGATGTCGAGAACTGAGCGCACGAGTTAAACGAGTCTTGCTCTACAACTTATCCCATTTGGGTCTGATAGCCAAATCAAGTAAACCTATGGAACATTTCTATTTTGTGACACTGTCGAATCTGTGTTTGCGAATTATGCTGACTGAGTGTCACATACCAACCTATCCATTGTTTTGTCCAACAGTGTGTACTGCATTCATCAGTTTAACAGCTATAATGGGGTTTAGTTACTCTCTTCGAGGTGCTGTGATCAGCACTCATACCCAAGCGTTAAGATTGTCACCAGCCTAGAGTGAAGGTGAAGGTGTAACACTTAACGCTTCAAAACTTTACTCATTAATTAGGATTATGTTGAGATTGCCCAGTGAGATTATTTGGTATGCTTTAACCGAGAGATGTTGATTACGAACTACTTGTTAGACAGGAAATGTGCGATATTGCCTACGATTCTGTTGGACCGTCTAGATTGACTGACCGTAGTTTAAGTAAAATTGTGGCTGAGCGCTTGAACGTAGTTGAACGGTCAGTCTTGATTTGATGACAGCAGAAAAGTCCTTAACTCACGTTGGCCTCAAGTGCACGAGGATTGCAGTCTTATTCGAGGAACGCACGATCCTATGCGTAACTGTCAAGTTCCACAAAGAACATGAAACTCTAGCATGAAGTTTTGTGTTGGAGCGAGACAAACAAAATGTTCCTCTGAATGATGTAGCTGAGACAAAACGTTTACAGCGTTTGATTACAACTAGTAACCTCCAGTCCACGCTCTCTATGTAACAAGGAAAGTTCGAAAACAGACCAAGTTACTAAGTTATGCATACAACTAAAAATTTGATCCCTAAAAAATTTGAACTCGGTTATCACATTGCTGTTGAGTTCTGATGTTTTTGACCAAAAAGCATGCTGAGAAATTGTTTCTGTCAGCTGTTCTTCCCGAATTTTCATTCGCTGAACAAACCGGGTAGGTCACCTCATGCTGACAAAGGTATCAATAACCGTTTTGCGATATCAACACAGCCCATCTAGCCGGAGCTCACCATAGACAAAGTTTCGACCTATCAGCAGCATATGATCTTCGATTGTTGGCTTGTGATAAAATCATTCAGACCGTCAACTTGTTGGTTCCGTAGGAGAACTGAGTATCTCATACCTCAGTAAACTACGGTCATGCTCACCTGTTATCAGCATTTACGTAGACCGACAAGTTTCAGGGAACTGTTTAACTCGTACTGTTAGGCTGTTACGGAAAATTTTCAGCCAAAGTGTAATCATAGATCTCCTTATGCCGTAACTAGCAAGGGTCTGACAGATATAAGGTCATCGATAATCTATAAAACTTTCTCAGAAACTTCTAGATGATTACATTTCCATTAATGCCTCTGATTTAATTATCGAGACACAACTTTACCGTGGTACAAATAACCCAACACAAACGAACAAGGCTAAACCTATTATCACTGATCCGAAGACAAAGTTTATAAATTTCCAAGCATTGGCACAGAAATGAGCAAAACTGACAACTAACAGTTTGTCCACAGTGTGGTTGCAAAACATATCAAGGATAAGAGTGACAGGGTACATCTTCCAAAATCCGTTCTAATTATCAATGAACTCGTATTGTCACACAAACGTTGAAGATGTGAGGTGTTTTATGCGTACATAATGGGCCGAGAATGCCTGAATGACTACACATCAAGGACAATATTGGCGATCGGTCAGTTGCAAGATCTGTGCAATGTATATTTGCGGTCCGGGATTAAGTTTGGTATCATGTATATATTTAACTGTTTTTTCGCAAAATAATGTGATGACATAGTGATCCAGGCAAGGATGTTTTAACCGCTCGGACAAAAATGTCAATGTATTTGCGATACACAAAAACGTGATCTCAATGACATTACAGTCTGCTAGCCTGAAAATCACTGAAAAGCTCGATAAATCAAGTTATATTTCATGCTAGTAAATGTTCATAAATATCTATCAGAGAGCTTCTCTATCACCAAGTATCCGGTTTCCTAACAAACAAGTAACCAGTTATTGGTAGGTATTCACAAAATGAGTGATGACATTCATTCAACTGGCTCACATTGGCTTCCTGACTTCACTGGAATAGTGAGCGCCGCTTTTGCTGAAGACATAAACTCTAATTCTAAATGAAGTTCGCGAGAAAACGTGAAAACTAAACAACAATGGAAAAGTTGATACAATCACAACGCCCAGAAACGTCGCCTGAGGACATCTATGAAAACAACCGAGCTGGCAACGACGCCAGTTCCTTCCAGAATGTTCTCATCTGGTAAACGAGCCATAGAAAGCTTCAATCTCAAACTGAACTCATCTAAAATCTGTCCGTAACTAGCCAACTAGTCAGTGATCCACTTTTCTCAAGAATTTGTGGAGTGCGCGTACGTAAAGGGAACTGACAATATATAGTCTATCCGAGTTTTTTCGTGCCACTCGTTTTATCTCTAACATATTGATATTTTTTTGCAAAATGAGCCGCGCTTCCTAACAGCGTCAAAAGCATCATGTTTATTGAAAACCAAGCTTTATCATAAAACGTTTTTTTATTTATTTTCCTTGTAATATGAATGATAAAATAAATAGAGGTAGAAGCGTTTCTTCATCTCTGATCTTGGAGGCAGTGGACCAAGCCGAAGGTTGCTGTAGAGCAAACGTGAACTGGTGTTGGTGAAGTAGAATCTAACCATTTATTAGCATGGGTTGACCATTTCGTTGAACAATGAAAATGACGTTTGAGTTATACAGCTATTCAAATTCAAGCGGCGGCATGCAGATGTAAACTGTTTTGTATCTGCTACTTTTTGATTACTTTTACTGTTTTATATTAAGTTAAATCATTAGTTGAAAGATCCGTCCCAAGTTGCTGTTTTGCGCTCAAAAGAGTTAGCACTGACCTTACTCCCAAACCGGTCTACGTACGCTGGGTTGAACAAACTTTACATGCTCGTTGGAAATTAGTGATTTTGTTTTAGCTAACTGTTTACTATCGACCTGCTTTTCACGCCTCACTTTTTTATTAGTTACATGATCACACGAAACAAATGGAATACCTAGACGGTCTGTAATTCAGACGTAGAAATCTACAAGCGCCGATTAGCTGCTTTAATATGAGGTCAGTGTTTGAGCAAGGAACCTGAAAACTTTTAAGTAACCGTTGGACTTTCGAGATGCTTTGGTAAACGACTTTTGTTTTATCAACACAGATCAACTGTTAGCCAAGCTTTACATCACCGAGTGCCGAAATCTTTTTCAGAATAAGGCGTGATGCCATCGGTGCGTTTTTTTTTCTAAAATTTTTGACAGATTTCGAGGGCCGCTGTTGGGCTATGGAAGGACATGCAGGAAACTGGCCGCCGTCATCGTCAAATGGATTCAGACGCCTAGGTAGTTTCTCACTGATGCCGCCTCAGCTAAATCCAATGCAACATCCTACGTAAGAACTCACTGTTATCTTTCGCACGGACTGAATAGGTACTGGCAACATTGAGCGTAATCTGGTAATGCGTGTGCTTTCGGAAAATCAAATCTTGCGCGCCTTGATTCTGACCGGATCAACGGGAATATAAATACATTATACCTTGTTTTACATGACTTCGATATACTCCACATTGACTCAAAAGCAGATACGGAGTCTGCTGCTATATTTTTCATCGGACATCGCAAAACATTTACCGTTTGTCGTCCCTACACATGCACACTGGAATAAAAACTTTCCAGTGTTGATTGATGTTACAATCTTATAATCACTGTAACCTCAAAATCGGACTACTACATGTTCATTACAGTATGACCAGTATTCTCGAAAACAGTTCTAGCTACAGTTATCATAATGGATCATCTGAAAAATCAAAACCATTCGCATAAATTCTGGTAACGACACCAACAATAATCACCAGCCTCACCCTAATTCGACCAAGTGTTTGGCCGTATTTATCAGGGCAAAATTTGAAACCCAAATCCTGTTAACATCAAAGCTAGGACGCTGAAGTGCAAAACGGCACATCGAATTTGTTTCTTCAAGAATCAGAAGGTTCAAAACAAAACCTAGTTTGTGATCTACTAGCATGTTTGATTTTCTTTTATCTTTATGCTGACAGAACCATTTGATGACGATCTTCTGGACACTTCCAAGGTTGTCAGAATCTGCACTCTATGAATGAAAACCATGCTGCGGAATTTACCGTACACACTTTTGTAGGATGCAAATCGCTATATCGGCATTACGTTCAAAATGTCAGTTCAAATAACATTTAGCGAAGAGATTGACCCAGATATCTACCGTGTTCTATTAACTGGTTTATTACGTAGTGAAACATTTACGCAATAATTCCGTGCTTGTAATACACAGCTTAGAGAAAGTTATATTTTCCCTCGAAAATTTAATCAAAACAGCTTTAATTTTGTTTCTATGTTATATAATTGAACAGTACTTAGCAATATTGTGATTCACTGAACACTTGATTTATGTTGGCTCATTGACAACAGCGCTCATTGAGAGTCGGGAAGCAGGTTAACTTACCTTGTCCAACCTAGCAATATTTTCATTGGAGATCTGTCGACCCCATTTGCAAAACTAATTGCGTACGAGTTCGTTTCAGTCTTACTTGTCTTTATTACAAGGCTTTCGTCTGACACTCAAATTCTTTTATTACAATTGCATGAATTCACTAATCCTTGGTTACTCGTTGAAAACAAGAAATGATGGAACAGAAGGCAGAATACGAACAGAACCTAACAATTATACAACTTCAAACAGTTACCCAGACAATCTTCAACGGTTGATCCATTTCACCAGGAAAGTTTCCAATCCTTTGGTCTGTTGATTTTCCTTTGTTCAACTCTATCATAGTACGCAGCTATTCGTTCCGGTTTTTTCTAAGTCAGCAACCCGTAACCGTTTGAAGTGGATTGTTAGTCGAACTGTTGCACCAGTCGTGAACGTTTATTAGGTAGACTGCATAAACGTGTGGTTATTTTACTTGGCCAGAAAACCATCAGTCGCAACTGACAAAAGGTTGATATAGTTAATCTAGACTGACAGCAAGTTGCCGAGAAGCCCTTAAGGCCATATAGTTGTCATGTCTGAACATTCGCTTGCAATGATCCGTTTATTCCAGAGGTGGAAAATTAGATTAAGAAGACCTTACGATGGTTGTGTGTATACGGTTGGGAAACACGTGGTCATGATAGCTGACGAGTTTGTGAAAAGAAACCATCTATTAAGTAATCGGTGACCATAAGTAAATGAAATGATATTGAACGTACTTTTCAGAGTATAAAGTTGTACATTGATCGCTTGTTTTGTTTGACAACACAACATACAGTGAACATCTCTCAGATCTAGCTGGGATAACGAGGGGTCGTACAGTCTGTTATATATTTCCTTCTAAACTTTGCCCTTAGTGTGTCTTCTCAAAGTCTGATGGTT